>JAJMHT010000065.1:0-10136 GCA_030583145.1 Metschnikowia vanudenii | reverse complement strand
GAGATCCTCTTGTTTCTTTTTACTCAAAGATTTGAATTGACTTGGTTGACAAACTTTTTCTTCTGCCGCCGTCAAGGAAAACCCTTGTTCACCTCGCAAAGGGGCTTCATAGTCCGGACTTATCCCTGTATCCAGAGCAAGAACAGACGTATCATATGTCCTAGTACGAGGCACCACCTCCTTCCAAGCATTGTCTTACTATATGGAACCTTGTGACCAACCGCTCAAGTACCACGTGACTACAAAGAGATGTGGTGGCCGAGTGGTTAAGGCGTGAGGTGCAGGTTATACAGCACCTCCTCATGAGCTCTGCTCTCGCAGGTTCGAATCCTGTCCACGTCGCTTTCTTTTTTGGTGGATAATGTCTTCTTCGACACTCGAGCCAGGTTTCGTGAATATTGTATTAGCCCAAAGCCACCTTAGCATTGTTGAAACGGCTAGTTTAAAGGGGAAGGATTCAGACTCGAAAAATACAACGACTTCCATGGTTCAGTACCCTAGCCAGGCGTGTTTAAGGTGTCTCACTTTACCTATATAGTTTGTTCTTCACCCTACTTTGTTTCTTTCAAACAATTTTCTGCCATCCTATTTTCGCCTTTTCAATTCTGACACGTCTAAGTGATTGTAAAGCTAACCAGTATGTCACACTGGAACCACAAAGTGTATCACTTGATGCCAAAACACGGTGTTCAGCTGGCCATTATAGCTCCATTTTTTTTTTCAAAAGTATCACCAACAAAACTGCCTTTTGTGTTTCGAAAGAAATACTTGCTGCGGGTTTGATAGTTGCTTCGATGAAAAATAAAAAAACCGGTTTTGGGTTCGTTGATTGCTAGGCCCTAAGGAGATTTAAGATACACCTGCGAGCAGCAAAAAATACACCTGAACAATCCAGGGACCAAACACCTGAATATCTACACGTGGAAGAAAGCTATTGAGTATGGTATTGCTTCGATTCGAGGAAAAGATTGTAGAAATGATATGAATTGGGCTAACAGAAGAGGGCAAGTAAAAGTAGACGGAAATAATATAGGCTTGAAATTAGGCAGAAGATTCCAAGAAGTACACGGAAAGACATAGCAAATAGGCTGGAGAAGGCACATGATATGGCTAATCCTTCTGAGGCAAACAAGCTTGCTTAAATGGACCCATATAATTGAGCGCTTCGAACTGAGTGCATTATTTAAAAACGCTGATATCTTTTCACTCAAAGGACCCCTTTTCAATAACCCGACGGCACTTCGCGCAGAGATTATCTCATTGTTATTAAATCTCGAGAACTTCACTGTTTTGGCATCTCGAAAGTATGAAATATACTCATAATTATTTCCGATTGCGAAGCAAACTTGTTCAAGATTTGGTACAATATGGCTATTAATTCAGAATATCGCTTGTTCCACTAAAGGAGGAACAGCGACATCAATGTGGAGATCTTAAGATAGAAACACCCTGAACCACCCCGATATGGTCAGATTACCGCAGTTTAGCCCATAAACTTGAGTAGATATTTTGTCGTAGTCGGGGGATAATTGAAAGTGCAACCATCAAAGAAAGCTTCACTTATAGGTTCTGCATAGCCAATTGCCAGGAGAGACCAACCAGGAGAGATCAACCAAGAGAGACCAACCAGGAGAGTCCAACCAGGAGAGTCCAACCAGGAGAGTCCAACCAGGAGAGTCCAACCAGGAGAGATCAACCAGGAGAGTCCAACCAGGAGAGTCCAACCAGGAGAGTCCAACCAGGAGAGTCCAACCAGGAGAGTCCAACCAGGAGAGTCCAACCAGGAGAGTCCACCAGGAGAGTCCACCAGGAGAGTCCAATCAGGATAGACGGATTTTTTGCAATTCTCACGGTCAAAACATACCCGTATGTCCAATCTTGTGCACGCTTGGCCAGCTCCTGAAAATTCAACTCTTTTCAGTTTCTTCGAGACTTGCCCTGCCCCTCCATGACCCCTCTAATCCTCTTCAGATTCACTCGCCGTTCCCTCTTCGTCGCCATCAGAATCATCCTCTTTATCTACAGATGCACTCGCTTCAGCGCCCGAAGCATACTCCGCACTCTCCAAGAGTGCGCGGAGCTTTTCGTTATCCACCACATAGCTCACTGGCTTCAACCCATGCTTATCTACAATACGAACATCGCTACCGGCATCAATCAAGTTATCTATGATGAAATAGCCGTATTCCGGGTCGTGTGCAGCATATTTCACTGCCAAGTGCAACGGCGTATCGCCTTCGCGGTTCCGAGGGTCGATTTCGACGCCCTCGATGTCCAACACCATATCAAGAAACTCCCAGTTGCCTTTATCGGTGGCGAGGTGTAGTGGAGAGTTGAGAGAGATGACTTCTTTGGTGGAGTTGATCAACTCGGCCAACTTGGCATGGACCAGGCCTAGATCCTGAGAAATCTGGCTGAGAAGCTCGGTGTTGTTGCGTCTAGCGCATTCCAAGAGTTGTTCCGAGTAGCTAGCACCGTCCGACATTGTAGGTGTTTTGTGGTGGTTTTGTGGTGGTTCTGTGGTGGTTTTGGTGGTGGTTTTGTGGTGGTTTTGGTGGTGGTTTTGTGGTGGTTTTGGTGGTGGTTTTGGTGGTGGTTTTGGTGTTTTTGGTAGGGGTGTTTTTGGAGGACTATGTGGTGGTGGTTTATGGGGAAGTATGTGGTGGACATACGGTGAGACTGAGGCCCGGTTTTCCTGGCTCGGCTCGGTGGAGCCGTGTTTGATGCAGTGCATAAGGCCCTGACCCAAGGTTAATCCGGGGAATGACCATACTTCCAAGCTTTGTGTATTTTTGGACTTTGAAGTTGCTCTTCGTTTTTTCCCGCTCTTCTGCTTTTGCTTCTGATTCTGATTTTGCTTCTTATTCTGTTGTTGTTCCGTTGACTCGGTGCTTACTTGGTGGAAGTGGGCCCAGCCTTCCAGGGCGAGGATGCTCACGCCCCGCGCACTGGGGCTTTGGTGTATGGGGCCATGGGGCCATGTGGATGTTCGCGGCCGGCCCACCAGTAAACCAGTGATCAAGCATTGAAACAGGCTTAACTCATACAATCTAAAGGGGCATACTGTTTATTGAAGACATGGGAAATAGCTCAGACGTTTTCTTAGATTGTAATACAAATCATATATTATATTGTTGTTACTTTTTTTAATAATTATCATTCTTTTTTTTTTTTTTCTTTTTTTAATTGCAATCACGTATGCTTTTCTGTTTCACCTATATGATTACTACTTCTCTAACCCGTGGGCCTGGCATGGTGGAAGCAGTGAACAACAATTATAAACTCGGAAAAAAAGCCCAATTAGATTTGGTGAACTTCACGATACGTGGGAACCTTTGTTGTGAGTGGTGATTAAAGGTTTTGAGCTCCAACTTTCTTTTTTTTTTTTTTTCTTTTTTTTTTCTTTTTCATTTCAGAAACCGGTGCTGCTTCCTTTGTGAATGTGTATTGATTTGTGAAGGTGGATCGAGTTGTGGCTGGCCCAACCGGGCCGAGCACATAACTGGAGCTTCGTCTCAGTCTGCGAACATGCACGATGCTTATGTTAAAAGATGTGGTTTAGTATTTTGAGAGTGTTGGGTTTAAATACTCAAAAAAAATAGAAAACGCAGAAATAATGCACGGAAGAAAATTTGAAAGGAAGAAGAAATAGTCAATGAAGAACATTCTCAAACTGAAAAGAGTGGCTGCTAAATTGCCAATGGTGGTGTGGCCCATACGATGATCCTACAACCATTTACACTGTATGCCTTTCTAAACTTTTGAGAACTTTGGTCAAAACAATCAGTGGTAAAAACAAAAAGTGACATGCTTGAATACTTGCAAATTTAAATGTGGGTGGAAATAATGTGGGTGGAAATAATGTGGGTGGAAATAATGTGGGTGGAAATAATGTGGGTGGAAATAATGGGCATTGCCGGTCCAATCAGTGATTAGACAGAACAAGTTGAGATGAGTTGAGATGGTCAAAAGTGCATAGAAACTAGTATTGCCATTACCCCAACTGCAGGGTTAACCTATTTTTGAAGCTTTTCGGACGCCCGTTTGGCTTTGGTAAACTTTAGCTAGTGGGTGTATTTCACACTCGCTCCGAGTCCTAGAAAAGAGCCAAATTTTGCCCTTTTCAACCCAATATTTCCTCTTCAAATCATACAAAACAAAAATGCTCAACACATTCGGCTACTCCTTGAGGTCCAGGGTCTACACTAGCCAACCACATGTTGTATACTGCCGACTAACCCATGGGCTTGAAGCAAGGCAAATCAAAAACCTAGCGATGAACACAATTAGGAGAAACAATTACCCAAGGTGATAATTAAGTCATCACTGGACTTATAAATTCTTGGAACTATATTCATACAGGTTAAGAATAACCTGAAGTACATATTACAGTAGTTGGAGCAAGCATCCTCATCATCAATCATCATCAATGATAAGCATTGGAAGTACTGGTCGAGTAAGACATTTCTTCAAGAATCTGGTAATCTGCACTATTTTCTGAAAAAAAAGCAAAAAAAAGCAGCAAAAAATAAAAACAAAGGTTTTATTGCACCACTCCTCAAATTCTTTTTGCCCCACCAAAACTCACCTGCGTGATCTTATACCCTGCGAGGATGCGACCATCAAAGATGCAAGTGCGTCATGGCTCAACGACAAGTATAACTTCCATCATTTGCACCATGTCAAAAACAAAACATAAAAAAATCTCAAAAGCCCCAAAAGATCCCCAATTTGAAGCCAAACCCATGGGTGCTTCTCATCAGTCGTATCTAATAATCTAAAAACTAAAGCGTTCACTACCAATAGCATGCCCCAATAACCGAATCTTCGTCTCTTCGCTTACCAAGCCAAACTCGCAAACTTGCCGCACCACTGCATATATTTACGGGCTGGCCTGTGCGCAATCACGTAAGCCTCTTCGCACGCATCTTAGCCGGCCGGGCCGAGGCAACAAATCCACCTTAAAACATCCCAACAGTCCATTGCACTTCAGTAAAGGCCACAGCTAATCATAAAACCAAAGATTCACATTGAAATAATAAACCAATACTCACAAAATGGTCAAGGCTATCATCGCACCCTCTATTCTCGCGTCGGACTTCTCCAAGTTGGGATGTGAGTGCCATAAAATGTACGATCTGGGGGCCGATTGGCTCCACATCGATGTCATGGACGGAAATTTCGTGCCTAACATCTCGTTGGGCCCTCCTATAGTGTCCAGCTTGCGTAAGGAAATTCCCCGTGCCGCCGAAAAAACATTTTTCGACTGTCACATGATGGTGGCCAACCCTGAACAATGGGTTCCAGAAATCGCCAAGGCCGGAGGCGACCAATACACCTTCCACTACGAATCCACCAAGGACCCCTTGGGCTTGATCAAGCTCATTAAAGAGCACGGTATGAAGGCAGCGTGTGCTGTAAAACCAGGCACTGATGTGGACGTGGTGTATGAATTAGGTGACCACTTGGACATGGTGCTTATCATGACGGTGGAGCCCGGATTCGGTGGCCAGAAGTTCATGGCTGCCATGATGCCCAAGGTCCAAAAGTTGCGCGAAAGGTTTCCCCAATTGAACATCCAAGTGGATGGAGGTTTGGGCAAGGAAACCGTGCCTGTGGCTGCTGATGCTGGAGCCAATGTCATTGTAGCGGGAACCTCGTGTTTTACTGCTCCTGAGCCCGTCGAATTTATTGCTTTCATGAGGGATACTGTCAATGCGAGCTTGAAGACAAAGGGTATTTATACTGAGCACTAGGTGTGGGTGACTATAGGACTATAGGTGTGGTGAATGCCATTAATGAGCATACCATTACCACAGAATTGATGAGCTGCTCTGGGTTTTATTTTTGACTTTGACTCTTAGATATCATTTTATTTATACCTAATCAATGGTTTGGTGCATATGGAGATGTAAGGCTTTTCCGTGTCACCGGATCATGATGGCGTATTGAGCTCTTATGTGACTCTCTTGTAGTAGCATATGTTATATTCGCAGAAAGACAACCAGACTTGAAGAAATCCTCGCCACTAAGTATCCTCGCCACTAAGTATCCTCGCCACTAAGTGAACTCTCGCTCTCCTAAAGTAAACCTACAAGTAATGTGTATAGAATTTGGACACATGAGAATAGCCAATACATTGGATGAAATACTCGTTGTTAGCAGTCTCAGGCATCCATAGGCATACTCTTCAAGCAAGACATCAAAATACTTCACTTCACCATCTTTTGTTTTTATACTGTCCAAGTAATCTTTGGCGTGGATTTTTGAGTGTGGGTGTATCACTCCCCGCTGCTTTTATGTCGTGATAAGTTTCAAAGTGTAAACCAACTTAAATTGTTGTTTCTTTGGGAGTTTTCATCTAAAGACATGGTTTTGCCTGATTTGCTTTCATGCGCTGGTTTGATTTTAGACGATGATTGGTTTAATTTGAATTGGTATTTCCCCGCACTTATCCTCAAGTGGAAAAGCCTGAGTTTATCTTAGGGAGGACAAGTGTAGTGGCGTCTCGGACCAACTCGTTTGTATCCAGTAGGTCTTGTTTATGAGTCTAAATTTACTTGCTTTTACCAAGAAACTCAATCATAGCCGCCACCGTATATTTATATATGGTCACATCACCAAACACAAGATATCGTTCTAAGTATCCATCGTTATTAGATCAAGACGGAATTTCCCGAGCACCACCAATATCGCGCAGCCATCCATGGTGGGATGACCCTCCTGATTTGAAGCGGCTACAATGTACAACCGCAAACATAGCAAGGCCAAACTTAAGGCTACTGAATTTCGAGAGGCCAAATAAGTATATTTCCGTAATGAAGAATATAAACTGGCCAATTTCGGTCAAATTTCGCCGGGGTCCAAACTGAGGAGGTAACTGGGTGTACGGATGTACCACGGCCTTCTTGGCGCTCTTCTCTATAACGATACAACTTGTGATCATGAACATCCCAAGGATCAAAACACTAATCTCTAGCAACATAATTTCAACAGCAAAGGGTATGTTAAACATTTTACATACTCTATGCTTCTGTGAAACCTATTATGTGTGATTAATAGCTGGCCCTTCATCTAGAACACCAGTGGGAGATCGAAGCTTTAGCTCAAGGTTTTCACCCAATAGGCTCCCCGTTGTATTACCCTTACCCAATAGGCTCCCCGTTGCATTACCCTTGACTTCATGTTTTGGACCACTCAAAATCCTAAGTTTATGCCAGCAGCTGATGTAATATGTTGAATGGCCGGCGATATTTATATTGGTGGTAATGAAAATGGGATCTTTTACTGGTCTCAAGTAAACTTCTTGTCAGAGCCAATGATTTGCAGCAACATTCAAGAATAGTTCTAGTAACCCTATGATTTCTAATTTACTCGTCAGTATTCTTGGAATATTCCCATCACTACTCTGTGAGAATTCATGCCTATAGGCATCCTGGGGTATACATGTTCTGGCTTAAGACGTATATTAAAATATTACTTCACCAATACACAACCCTACCAAATACACAACCCTACCAAATGCAAACTTCGAGTGACTAGAAACTTAACCAACAACACAAGAGGTGTACCATTTAGCAGGAGAAGAAGTATTCATGCCCCATGTTGTCTTTGTTGGGGTGTGTTGGGCTAGAATTAGTGTTGGAAGAAAATTTAGGAGGGCAAATTTTGAAACAAGTGCATTGTTGGAAAACAAAGCGTTGAGCAAAAACTTTCCTATTGAACTGTCGCATTTCGTATTACTTCTTTTATGGATATATTCAAACTTGAACAATGTGCCATTAATTCTATAGTTGGTTATTATTCTTTAGGTTTTGATAGTCGGTTAATGGAGAACCCATGCACATATATACGCATTTTTAGAGAGTTCACTAAAGTTGCACGATTGATTTTTTTTTTTTTTTTGCTTTCTTCTCTTTTCGATGAAATGAGTAGAATTTACCAAACGGGGTCCAATGGCCACAAAGAAAGCCTCTCTCTATTGAAAACGAATGCATATATACTCGTACGATTGAACTTAAGTGAAGTATGTGATGAAACGAAGTTGAATAAATAATGCCGAAATTGGTCACACTAACATTGATTGTACCGAAACTGTTTGAATTCTTAACAAATCGAAAGATTGATATGTAATAACTTTAGTTTGTCATATAAATATTCATCTTCAATCATTCAACTTTCGAACGATCACACTTTCCAAACTCCAAAAGGTTTCTACATTATATCCATACCCTGATTTCTAGTCTTACCTTAGACCTGGGCGAAAATTCACATTTATCAATCCACCCTCCAGTCCACCCTCCAGTCCACTCTTGGTTACACCCTTCACAGATTCACTAATAATGTTGACATCTTCTTAATAATAAGTAAACTATTCTTTTTCACATGGTGATAGAAAACCACAGTATAGAAATCCTCTGACAGGTCCTAAGTGTCGAACCATCACCAACTTATTGGCAAACTATACTTCCCATGAAATTGACTTCACTAAAACTGACTTCTTATGGATGCCGTAGAAACATCCTTCTCCATGAATATCATCTCGGACAATCACACTACCCGTTTTAGTTTTCGAACAGCCAACTCGAACAAAAAACAGTCAATAACATGTACTAGTTTCATTACAAATATCCACCTTCTTTACTTCAGGCATTTAAGTCTTAATTGAGTTTCTCCGAGGCAATTTCCAGGAGTGCAATATATCTTTCATTCATCCTCATTGGACTACTGCTAAAACTACGTTATCTTCCAGGCATTTCCAGTACACTGGCCTGGTTAGAGGAAATACTCACAAACGACACCCTCAACCAAGAAGGTGTCCAAAGGAGCCAAATCTTGAACCTCATGAACATAAGCTACCTTCGCTGATATTTAGATGATGGAAGCTCCTAAAAACTGACAGCTTTTGTGTATCACCTCGAAAATCACAAGAAGCAAGTCTTAGCGTTTTCTGACAACTCAAATATACACTTCTAAAACTGCCATAGACGCGTACACCGACCCCCATCGTAACCTATTTTAGTAAAGCCTCAATTAACACTGAGTTTGACAAACAAGCGACTCCTCACAAAAAAAAAAATAGACCTTTTATTTGATTACCTAATGTACATGTGCCTCTCCAGGCACTCGAGCCACTCAAATGGCATGCTTGTCGACTGCTTTCACCCAAAAGCTTCATCCAGACAACAATTGTGGATCCTGTAAAGCTTCTAAAACGTTTCAACCTTTAAAAAAAACCTTTGAGACTGGCGAACTCCTTAGAAAGCTTGGACACCAATGGTGGTTCCTTCACCGCTAGACTCAACGGCCATGGCACCCGATTTGTAGTCCTCGACTGCAGTCCAAAGAGCCTCTTTGACCTTGTCTAGGTTAGTTTGAGCCTTTTGCTTCTTTTCTCTCTTCTCCAAAGGGGCCAGGTCGATTTCCATATCCTGTTCTTTGGCGGCCAAGTCGACATTCAACTGCTCGTTTCTTTTGGCAATGTAACGGCTGTTTCTCTCGATCTTCTTGGCTCTTTTTCTAGAGAGCGTCTGTGTGGTCACACCAGATCCCTGGGAAACTGGTCCCGTATACACAGCAAGACCCTTTGGATCTGTAGGTCTAGGAGCAGTGGCACTGTTATATCTGCCTGCGGAAGATCTAGTAGGCGCAGGCTTGGCCTTGTTAGATCTCTTTTTCGAGATGGCACTACTATGGTGAGCTCTCAGGATCTTTCCCAGGGGCTTGTTGACGCTATTCTTCGAAGGCATAGTATATTTATGAGTGTTGAGTGGAAAATGTAGATGTTCAAAGTTCCCAAGACACCATAAATTACGATTATTGAGATGAGATGGGTAAAAAAATATTCCGTGGTGCATATAACACAACTGTGATTGATTGGATGCACTACCAGCGCTATCAAAACCCCGGGATTGTGATATTGTGCAGGAGAAAGTGTTATTGTGAACACACTTGCTGGCTGCTTATATGCACAACTACGGAATACCTTAAACCTTGAGTTTCAGAAGGTTGAGTAAGGTGACACTTGAACACTAGGTTCGAGTGGGGTCTCTCTAGTTGTTGGGGATATTGATGATTTGTTGAGTCCATGAAACAAGCAAGCATGTGTGTCACTGAATGTTGGCTTTGTTCTTCAA
>JAJMHT010000064.1:0-94111 GCA_030583145.1 Metschnikowia vanudenii | reverse complement strand
TAACCCCAAACTTGTGCCAGAGTGCGTACAACGGCATTCCTTGGCATTCCATAAAGCTTACCAACTCAGAGCTATACTTTCTTCTAATATAGGTTGAATAGTCATTTAAGAAAGCATCAGCTGTTTTCATTTCTGAATTCCACCAGTACTTCGAGCTATCATCCAAATATTGTTCGAATGGTTCAATTCTTTCAGCTCTAGATAACATTTGAATTTCCAACCAAATATCTCTAGTTTTGTAACTCTCTTTCCCAGATAATCTGTTTACCAATCCCCGTTTTTCGACAATATCCATGATGGTTTGGTCTAAGATTTTCGCAACTTGGTGGATCCAGTAATGACCACGGAGGTAGTAAAAGCCCCAATGCACCTTCCGATTAGTGAAATTCGCCTGCTCATAATCCTCCGTTGTTAAGATTTCCTTTGAGTATGGGTAGGATTTGTAGACCTTCACAAACATCTCATACCACTTGTATGAGGTGACTTCCGACAATGGTTCTGCGTTTCTGAAGATGGCTTCCAAAATAGAGTTGAAGTTCAGCTGCGCCAACTCTAACTTTGGGTCATCATACTTCTCGTCGGTATCTTTCGTTTCAGGGAGTGCGTCTCTCAACTCTTCCAAAGATAATTCCGCTTCATCCTGCACCTCAACATCTCCAATTTCTTCGAATGCGGTTTCAAAAACTTCTTTCTTGTATCTGTCACCAAGAATCGCCTTAAACAACTTTGTTTCGTCGGGTGAGATTTCAATTTTTCTTGAGGCTTCCATTTTGTCGCGAGGTCGTAACGATTGACTTCTAATCTGTTGTAATTATTGCAACACTATTAGATGATGCGTCCGTTATGCTTACACAGGCAATGTTTTATAGTGGTTCCGATTTGTAAGTAATCGTACGTCCACTGTGGATTTAGCTATGTAATTGATAGAGAAAGAAAAAGAAGAAAGAAAAGAGAAAAGAATCTCCTTCTACGATCGAATGAAAAATTTTCACTCCATGGTATCCGGAGTCGTGTCCTGATCATCCCGGAGTCGTGTCCTGATCATCCCGCGAAAGTCTAGACCCGGTTAATCAGAACGCGGAAAAGCCAACAGCAGCATAGTATTCCTCCTAGTCTAAACAAAGTAAGTCACTCATCAGCACTACTTTCTTCCCAATAGCCACTATTTCGATTTCAATACACCATACCATAAAGCGTTGTTTCTTTAGAGAAGCGGGCCGAGCATATCCGTCGCTGGTTCTCTTGGTGGCGTTTACCCGGTGTATCGATGTCGAGACATTACTTCTCCATTTCTCGTGTAGCGCGCGGCTGCGGGGCGTGCTAAATTGAAAGGTTTGAATGTTAGTTTCACAGGAAAACATATTACCACACTTTGAATAAAACATGGCATACAGCAACCTTTTTAAATGTTATGGTGGGAGTGGGGCAAGTCCATAAAACAAAAACCAAAAAAAAAAAAAGATCTCGTGAAAACTTTCACGAATTCCTCCCAAATTCTGCTTCCTCATACCAAAAACCCTGAACACATCATGCTGCAGACCAAATAAGCGTTGTGGGTGCGAAGCGACTTCGTGTTCCTAACACTGCCCCAGAAAAGGTGCGTTCCCAGCTCAACCAGGGTGGACTATTTATAATGGCACCACAGAACCTTCCGCATTTAGCGCTGGTGATTTTTTCCCCTAAAAGGTAAGTATAGGTAACGAAACACCAAAATACTATTACACAGAAGAATAATGACCAGTGTACACTTCCTTCTGGAATGCAACGTTACAGGTGACCAATCCCAGGCTAAATCCAACAAGGCTGGCCAAGTACAACAACGCACTTCGGTGTTAAACAAAATAGACCCTGGCTCAACATTACCCAAACGGCCGGCTGAATGTGGAGAAATTCCAGAGCATCCAGATTGGAAGAGAAGATTTCCGGGTCTCTGGGCGCCTCCCCGTGAACTGAGGGGAAGCATAACCGATGAAGAAGACGAGCCTTCCGATGATAACAATAGCGAAGTTGATCAAGCTGTACATCAAGCAATAATTCCTGGAGGCAATGCGAGACGGGTGCGTATGGACATAGCAAGCAAGGTATATGTGTCCGAGTCCAAGGGAAACCCCAGAAACCATTACATGGGAGACGAAATTCCTCAGGAAAAATCCAGGATTTTAAAAAAGGCCAAAGACGTGTATTCGGCCACTTATGGCGATCATTACAGGATGCGTTACAATGAGTTGATTGGCATCCCCAACTATGGTGGGAGAGTCGGTCTTCAGACGGCTTCATTAGAAAGCCAAAGTATGGGAAAAGCCGTTACTGATCAGATAATTTGCGTTGGATCTTGCGAAATAACACCACGATCCGGATCTCAGGATCAAAGTCGTATATCTGGATTCACGGCACGCACAGGAAACTCCGATAGCGAAAATAGAGTCCAATCCGGCATTCAGAAGGCACGCCTCATCCGAAGTCAGGAAATAAAGGCGTCTGATGCAAGTCAAGCTGTAAAAAGAGCAGATACCCATCCATTCACTCAGCAAAAACCTGAGGTCGCCACAACCAGGTTCAAAACGCTAAACACAGACTTGTCACTTGTTCCCTATGCCGAGTAGACTCAAGAAGGGCGGGTGATCCATGGATAGTCAACATGTATAGGATTAGGTCTCGAACCACTTGGAATCTCATGAGCAATAAGGTTCCTCGTGCTGAACCATATGGTTTCGTGGATTCACTGACCCAGATCTGTTGGAACACACGTACAATACCGATACATGCGTGAACGTGGGTCACTGAAGAGCTTAGTGAGGGATATCTGCTCACAGCTAAGCCCAGCTCTAAATGTTGACCTAGTCGTAACCTCCAGCGACCAAATGATTCCATCAACTGTTCCCACGGCACTTTATATACCCCACACAGCATACTTTCCGTTTCAAGGCACGACTTCCAAAGACGACTCCTGACAAAAGACAATTACAGTGAACAAAGAAAAGCACACACGTCCGAAAATGCCTACAACCGTACCATATTTCCGAAGCTGGATTCTTTGAAACCCACTTGTACCTTGAATCTTCTGAGCCACTCAAAAGAGCATCTGCGATGTCCTTCTTGTGAAATACAAATATCTTCCGCAGAAGCCTTAGTACGTCATTTAGACAAAAGGTCGACAAATTGTTCCAGTGTCACATTTGCCACAAACAGTTCTCCACCAAAGAGACATTAACCGGTCACTGGGCAACTAAACCAAAAGAGGAACCGTTTAAGTGTCCTGTTTTCCCAGTTACGGTCCCATCATAATGTGCGCAGAACCATCAATTCTCGTCACACGCGCCAGAGAAAGGGCAAGTGTGAAATGACGTTATCAAAAGGTATTATGCCTGCTCATATGACCCTTCACAAGGGCCACATGCAATTTAAGTGTCACATCTGCCAGATTCTATACACTACGAAGGCCAAGTTGAACGCCCACACAAGAACAAGCCACTGATAACTAAGTGAATACTTGCATGATTGCACAGTTTTTTGATGTGAGAAGTGCTTAGTAGTTCGCGTGAAGAAGTTTCCCTCAGCACATAATGAAAACGAACTCAGACAGCAGGGTGGGCATCCATGTACTTATGTAAAAATATTTCCCAATTAGGGATGTGGCGACCCGTCGTGTTTTGTAATTAATACTCAGTTTAATGGATGAAGTACCGGAGGTTAGACCCCCCCCCCCCCCCCCCCTAAAAGAAAAAAAAATATAAAATAAAAAACACATTCATTTAAAAACAGCTCTTTTCTTGCAGCAAAGCAAAGCTTAGCGATTACCAGGCGGCTTGATGTGAGAACAATAAGTACTTGACCACCACCCCCTCCAAACGGCTTTAGTGTAAAATGACCCAAGGTGACCAAAATGCATGGAACAGAAAAAGAGGAGTAGCACTGTCTGTGCCCATATGAGCATAGCCTTGAACTTCAATAACAGAAGAACCAGGTTACAGGCAGAAGCTCAAACATAAAAAAATTAGTGTTGCATCTAATTTGTACCAGGTCAACGAAGAAAACAGTATTTGAAACACTAGAAATTTGAAACACTACAGGACGAAATACTATATTTATTGTTACGAAGGAATCACGGTCCAGGTTCTAGACCTGGCCGCCGTGTGGAAGTAGGCACGAGGTGGTTGGTTCGGGAGTAAGCATAGTACAATATTCGAATTAAAGAGCATGAAGTCAAAACGCGCACTTACTGCTTAAATTTATAAATCTAATTCAAGACAGAATACATTTGTACAATTCTTTCTTCCGATAAAAGGACTGCTAAAATTTGTCTTATAAATATTCTGTGGACTAACCATGTGAAGCAGAAGTTAGGGCAATCTTTCAAAACCACACCACTAGCTAAACCTTCTTGAATCTAATAATTCACGTCGATGTTCCCCACAAGTCGTGCGGCGCACAAATCGAGCGAAGGCCCCGTGAGTAATAATAATGTGAGATCCATCGATAAAGATTAAATTAAACGTGAGATTACATCACGTTTCCTTTCCTTTCATTTCTTCTTATTTTTTATTTCTTTATTCTTGATTCTGCAGAATCCGCTCAATGTACAATGGGATATGAAGCTCATCGGCGGGAACCAAAAAAGCTGATTGGTTTGGGTTCACACGACCAAGCCCAAGGCAGTCGAGCCCATCGCACTCTAAGTATCACGAAAAATATGTTGAACACCGATAAATTTGCATCAAACATATCAATTTCATCAACTTCTCCCAATTCACGTCTACGACAGGAAAATTATGGTGAGGAGCGGGTACACGCAGACTGGCGAAAAAGGTATCCTCCAACATGGGCCAATCCGGTTTATAAGGCCCGATTGGAGGCTAGGGACGAAGCAAAGAGAAAGGCGCAAGAAGACCCCAAAAAAATCACCAGAAAATTGGGTCAGGATGTCATGAAGAAACAAAAGATAGAACGCGCCGATCAGCAGGCGAAAGAACAAGCGAAAAGGCAAGCGAGAAGTCAAGCTCGAGAGACAGTCAAAGTAAATGCCGGGCAGGAAGAACAAGAAACGGAAAGCATCCGAAAACATCTTCCATTGGATACCCCAAAGGAGCAAACTAATCTTGCTAGTGCACAGGACCGTAAAGTCAAGGAAACGAAAGAACAGATCCCAGACATTCGGAAAGTGACACCAACATCGATACAAGACAGCACCACACAGGATAAACAGCGCAAGGGGATAATAGAGAGAACGGGAGTATGTGCATCTGAAACAAACACTGGACAACAAACCGTCAGCCGCTCACCAAATAATAGGAAGAATTTCTCTGGTACCCCTAAAAAGGATCTCGAAAGTTTTGCACCTCGGGATATCAATAAGGCAATTCAAATGCAAGAAGCAACAACTGGAGAAACACAGAAAGCGAAAAAGATAGCAAAACAGGAAGCGAAACAGGAAGCGAAACAGGAAGCGAAACAGGAAGCACAGAAGGAAGCACAGAAGGAAGCACAGAAGGAAGCACAAAAGAAAGCACAAAAGAAAGCACAAAAGAAAGAAGAAAAGAAAGACGAAAAGAAAGACGAAAAGAAAGACGAAAAGAAAGCAGAAACGGAAGCAGAAAAGGAAACAACAACTGAGTCAAAGGAAGAACCAACGGAAGAAGCCAACTCTGAGACTAACTCGACACGTGCTCCCACTTCTAGCCGCAAAATCACGTCTTCAGAAAACGTAATATCAGAAAATCATGGAAGTTGTCCACCATATCCCAAAGACCATAGTGTCATCAATGTTTCCGACGAAGATACCGGTGAGGGTACCTCCATATTTGCAGGAAGAACCCCCATCATTATAGAGATTTCCGATGACGAGGAGGGGGAAGAAATCCCACTTTTGGAGCCCCTGGAACCTTTGCGTAATGGGACGAGCTCACAAAAAGAAAGCCCGATATCAACGATTTCCAAGGATAATCCCAATTCTCTGGAACACAATACCGGCGAAATATCCTCTGAGTCTCCAAGTTCCAAGTCACACAGCATCTTTAGTGACTCCCTTCAAAGTCTTTTCGTCGACTCCGAAGATACCAGTGAGTTGAATTCTTTCATAGATCCTGCAATGGCGGAGGTCCCCCAATCTAAAGATACCGGCCAGTATTCTTGTACAGTTTGTGGGCGGGAGTTCACCAGTCCAATTTCCTTAATCGTCCATTTGAGCTCTCATACCGGGGGTACGTCTTATTCCTGTCCTGTGTGTTCCGAAGAGTTTTCTGACCCATCTCCCCTAATTATACACTTAAGCAATCATATGGGAGGTGATGTATCACTTCTTGATGGCTCATAACTAGCTAAGAAGGCATCAAAGGGTGTTGCAAAATGGTGAATTGTGACTCTAAATGTTCAGTTATTCTTGATAAGGAAATGTTTATTTCTTTTCGGTCCTCGTTCAATACACCATGGCTTGCTGAAGGATCATGAAGGTTGAACAGGGGGAGTTTCCTCCCACAGTATTTTCACCAAACAATTTGAATCAAAGGACGCTACTATCCTTTAACTTCCGCAAAGTATATCAAAGTTTCATTTCAGAATTTTCAGCACGTGCACCTCGGTTTGCTGGTCAAATTGAAGTTATTCCCAAGACAGGCGGTTGGTCAATATCTGCAAAGAGATTCTCAAGAGTCATATGAAGCTGCGTAGGTACAATTGCTGCTTCATCGAACCATATACCTTTACTTGAATCACATTGATACATTCAAAGCGGGAGAATCTGATGACATTCTTGAATCATATTAATTTTTTTTTTTTTTTTTTAGTTTCATTTTCAGGGAAACCTTTGAACGGCATCGCCTTTGATTTTTCTTGTGGGTGTCTGGAAAGCGGGCTAGAGCTTAGTGGCGAAATCTCCCGATTCATTATTACTGGGTATCGAACCATGGTCTATGAAAAGCAATGTGAAATATCTCAAATAGCGATAATTCCGGTTTTTGAAACCGTATACTTTCTTCCAGCTCCCTCAAATATCTTTGATCTCAAAAAACTTCTCGAATCCCCCTGAAAAAACCAATTATCTCAGTAGTATAAACAGGCCGAGAATTCATTGTGCGGAGATTAAAGGTTGTGGACAAACTTGGCCCGAAGAGTCTTAAGAAAATGAAAACAGCTTCCCTTTGAACTTGAACACAGACTGTTGGGGTTCCCGAATCCATGGTGGAAAAGGTGTGCATTTTATCTTCACCACAAACATCTTGTAGTGGCGCTCGAATAAATCTGGAAGGCTCTAGTAGTAATGGGCCACCCGCTTTTGAAGTTTGGCAAAACTTACCTGGTCTCAAAACACTACGGCTTCAGCGCGCCTCTTCCGTTTTAATCCACGGCTGTTTCTTTTTACCTTCACGTATCATTCAACTCACAGAATCTAGTCTGATTGAGGTAGAAGCACCTGGTTGTAAAAACGGTCACAAGTGTTAGAGGGAAGCATGTTTCAGAATCTAGTCACGAGATGCGGGGTTTGTGGGTCAAAATTAAATGAGGGGGCGGGTCATGGCTGCAAATCTATCGCGCTAAAATTTGTATATAAATGACCCGTTTCCGCCCCTCGAAAGAATTACAAAAATAAAATTTCACTGAAGGGGATATTCTGGGGAGAAAGTAACCGGATTCACTTGTGGATCTGTGGATCTCTGGTGTACCAAGAACATTCATGTGTAGCGGGTCATAGTGCCTTGGCTTTTAAGGCTCAGCAATTGGAGAAACAAAAATTTGATACAGGTCGAAACCACTGATCACATAACGGCGGACACTTTCTTGGTAAGCGGAGCCTGAATCATACCACAACAAACCCTATAATTTCTTAAATTTCCCAACCAACTTGAAAAGCAAAACGGAGTTCATTTTCATATCATTTATTATAAACACATATGCCAAACCAAAGAGGAGGGGGACGAAACAAGGCACTAAAATTAAAAAAAAAAAAAAATCCCCAACACCTATGGAGCCTTCCAAAGGACCTCCACTGAACAATAAAACCTACCAAGCTGAAGTTAACCAACACAGGTCAAAACTTCTCCAGCCTAAGTAGGAGTACCCGTCATACATCGTGCGAGAAAGAAATCAATTTGAATCAAGCATAAACAAAAGGTAAGAAATCTTTGCCATGCGGCCCTTGGACGCTGTGGGAACTCGTTTACCCGCGACTTTTAACTCTCTCATGACTTCCTCAAAACGCCTTTTCACTGCAAGAATTTTCTGTGGAAGATCCTCCAGATTTGGCAGTGTTGAGTTCGAATACTCAGTTAATTGTGTCTCGATAGCTTCGAGGTTTGAATCGAACGCTTCCGCAGAAAATACCGTGCCTGCAAAAGTTTCCCCCAAGGTTGAAGTACCGTTTTCGGTTTTGGGATTAACCCTTTCCTCAGAACTGCGCCGAACTATCCTCCCCAACCGGCTCTCCATGTTTATGAGGTGATCAGAAACTATTTGCAACTTCATGCATAGTTTATCAAACCCAGGGTTTGTGGACCATTTGTTGATATCCACGTCCTTGATTTCATTCAAACTGTTTAAATGGCTGTTCATCCTATACCTGAAAGCATCCACAGTAAAATCAGTGGATGAAACTTCAATCTGTCTCAATTCAAGAGCAAGCGCCTCCGTCGCATAGAACAAGCTGCTAATCTTATCCATAAAGTCCTTAAACGAGAGCAGCAAGCAGTTCTCCAACCTCATCTCCGCATTGGTGCACAATCCACTGGTAATGCAAGATACGATCAAATCCATGCATTGCATCTTGTGAGACATGTCTATCAATAACCTTTCGGTGCGATTCTGGGTCTCGTGGGAAATACTTGCGTTCTTTACATGTGAAACTTCTCTGAATAACTGAGTTTCAACCACCTCGTAAACACCCTCTTCAAATTGATCATGGTGCTGAAGGTGCAAAGATGTTTTTAAGTCTTGAAACGTAAGGTTGATGTTGTTCAAAGAGGTTTCATAGTCACTCAAATTCGTTTCAGCACTCAAATTTCTTCCCTCGAGGGACGACAAACCTCTCTCTGCCTCCCTGCCAACCAATGTTCCAATATGGAGAGAAACGACCGAGACTGCACTAATTGCAAATTGAAAAATTAATCTCATATTTCTTGTTGTGAAGAAATTTTCGAAATAAAATAAGAATTACATGTTCTGAACTGTCTATTTATAGGGATTTTATCCCATGGATCCATGCATACCATTGAAATTGAACGAGATATTGGAAGAGGAGCTTTGACTTGTCTTGTTTAATTTACTACAACAATGTCTAACTGAAATAACTGACGCAAGGCTGTACAAGTGGGCCGACCGGTGGCTGTTTGTGCTTCAGCTTTTCTGGACAAGAGAATAAACTTTTAATGGCTCCACACATAGACATAGAGCCACATACAGAAATTCTCTGTCCCAAAAAGATAACCATTATCTGGTTAAATTACGATATGGATAGCTGGTCTTAATCTGCTGATAATTGAATGTTGTGTTTCGTTATCTCATATATGTAATTGTGGTATAAAGAAGGTTTTGACTACGGGTTCGGGTGTTTTCCCACACTTCACCATCCCAAGCTTAGCTATGAGGATGATGTTAGACTCAGCCCCTATTCCAAGGAAGATCGTTTCATGGTGCTTTTCATTGTGATTTTCAACTTTCGAGAACATACCTTCAGGTAACTTTTTCCCTTTTTTTGTTCTGAGGAAACGAAGTAATTCCTTATGGACGAATGCGTCTTTCTGCGATTTTTGAGCACCTAAATTTAACCGAAGTATTATTCTTGTAAAGTGCAAGAACACTCCGAGTTGAATTAAAGGTTCAAAACGTGCACACATAAAACTCATTAAAGAAAGACCCCATATTGCCGACCCAAAATATGGGAGGGTGGTTGACCTTATCAATGAAATTCCTACACGGATATTTCTCCTGCGGATGTACCGAATAAGGAATCTCAGAAATATACCACGGTGTGCGTGTACGCCAACCATTGTTCTGGAGTTTAAGATCCCGGAGTTATGCGAACTCGAATTTCTATAAAGGCGATAAATATCCTTCTCTTCACCCACCACGAGTGAACTTACTTCCAGCCAAGGACTCGTATTTTCAAATTATGAATGGGCTAGTTGCTCACTCTTCAAAAGAGGAGGAAGTTTCCCTCCATCGGGTGGATCTTTTTTGAAGTATCCAAAAAGACTCTTACTTCATAAGCTCTAGCCTAAGCCTGGAGAATAATTAGAAAGGTATTCCCAATTTTCTGTGAAATAAGCCACTGCATTTTAGTGCCACAGTAGGTGGATATCGACCAAAGTAACTTGAAGCAGTCGGAAATGTGCATACGCAATTTTCAAAGAGCTAATTTTTGGGGGTCTGGCTTGGTTCCTACATTATTAGTTCGATATGATTTTTCAATTTTTTTCAATCTTTTCATTTTGTACATTGACCCAGTTTTGGTGCACTCTTATGTGAATAAGAATAACATGTTCAAGACGGTTTCAATTCTCCGGATAAGTGTGAATGCGAAAAGAGCACATTTTTGTTGTGAATTTCCTCGTAAACCATTCAGCAAGAAAAACATACGTGGTTCAAGAGATTGTTCTTTTCATAGAAAGCTTAATTGTCAAATAGAGGTGATTCAAAACCGAAAAAAAAAAAAAAAAGAAAAAAAAAGAAAAACCGAAAATAACGGCGTTTTCCTTTAGGGTTTATTCATAGTTTTTAGAGATCAAGTAGGCCGGTGACCTTTTCAACTTTAAGGCATGGGCATATCTCGGAGTATAGAGATGCAGTTTTCTGGCCACGGATTCTTCAAGAAGGCTTCTTTTTAAAATGTGTTTTAAAATTTGATAAACTTTCCAAGCTTCCTTCTTTCCGTATGTGGTTCTTTTATTAAACTCAACTCTAAAAGTACCATGAATGCATAACGCGATAATTATATAACACCACAATTGCACAACTCAACAATTGCATAAGACTCGCATGCATTTAAGGTGTAAGGTGTTATTTGCTTTACTCGCTCTAGTTCAAACAGGTACAACAAAAACCAAAAAAACCATTTGCGCCTTTCGGGAGAATATTACATTTTTAGTTGTAGAGGTGATAATACCATGGCGTATTGGAATACTCTGAACCCTTTTTCAAAGTGTGCATGTGTGGAAGAAAATTAACCCTTTTTAAACCTCCGGTAAGATTACTTGGTCATTAGTTCATTAACGCGGAGGCAGAGAGGAACAGGGCAGACGAGAATCACCACTTCATCCAAGAGAGTATTGCTGGTCACTACGCAGTGCAAGATCAAGTAGTTGCAAAATTGGGTTGTTGAAGTGCCTACCCCAAGCCGGGAAACCCGATTCTGACCAACTGGTCAAGAAGAACCAGCTGCTACTCCCACAAACTTAATCAGTAGAGTTCACAGAATCAGATATTTAGGACGATTTTGTGATTATGACTCACGTATAAAGTATTCTGCCTTATGATTGCGTCTATTGCTGTACAGGGTCACGGCAATGGCATCAACACACCCGTACATGGGCCCCGGTGAGCTTTCATCAAACCCTTTTGCTTTAATTGTAGAGACTCTCACTTCCGAAGTATAAGAAGCCGGGGATTTCCCATGCTAGGTTTGGATTGTGCTTTGCAGCCTCTTCAAATTTGGAGAGACACCAAACCGTGGATGTCAATGCTCGTCAATGCTCGTCAATGTTCGTCAATGCTCGTCCTTAATTTCCGTCTGAATATATAATCCATTCGCGGTTTGTATGGATATTGTGTAGTGTTTTTATCTCGCAGAATTAATATTTCAACAGATCTACCCCCTTTTGAAACGGTGGATACCATGATTAACATTTTGGATGGACGTCACGAGCGCGAGAAGATGAACGAGGGTGCGTGTGCAAAAATTGTCCAAGAAATGATTGAACATCAGTATCATCTGCCAACCACGCATGAAGCATAGTTCTTATGGAAGCTGTAGTCAAGTCCCGACCAGGCCAAAGAACACATTTGTGGTTGAAAAACTGATGATCAATTGCAGTTTTCTGATCTTTCTTGTATGAAGATATCGATAAACGTGTGGAGGCACGAGTCAACTGTCAAAGACACCATGAGATGCTGATACACTAGAACATGAAATCAACCAGCCGGGACTTGTTTCTGGCCCGTTTAGACAAACACTTCGTTCTTTGCCGCCTGAAACAAAGCACCAACTTTGGCTCCGCCTGGCCGCAAACAGCAACGTCTGTTGCACTGCAACATGCCTTTTTGCGTGAAAATAACATTTAGAATAAGGCTAGCTGAAATTCATAAACCATCACATCGGATTTCAGCAGAAGCCGTTTTTTTTTTTTTAATTATTATTTTCGCTTCGAGATAGCTGTTGGCCGTTTAATGGCACCTAGGGGGCTTGGCGAATTTCAATCACTTTCCCATAAATTTGGGCAAGAATAATTACCATTGCACACATGTAACGTTCCACTCACCACAGCCTTCAAGTTTTGGCGTTGTTAACCTTTCAGCTCGAACAATTCCTCAGGCCCACACTTAAATCCTAGGAATCAAAAACCAGTACAAATACACATGTGGGATGCAACTCTCTTCTTCTTCTAAGCACAAAACTTCACACTTGGCAATGAGGATACACGTGTTTTTGAGTGCAAGTGCAGCGTTGTCGTCAATGGCAGCTGCGGCCCCAAATCATAAGGATGTTTACGACGAAAAAATTACTTGGCTCACTCCCGCAGATCTGCTTAGTGGAATTAATGAAGATATCTCATCTAAAGAGCAAACTTTTGGCAAAGATCCATATGGCTTCCAGAATGCACTTGAGACTTTTGTTATTGAGAATCTGTTAGCACAAGATCGTGTGGAACGCTTTGTTTCCCGTTTAAAGACGTTCGTCAATGAAACAAACTTCGATACCGAGGCTTTTGATATGGTTCTTGGGGAATTAGGTGTGGAGCTTGTAGATATCACCAGCTCGTTCAAGCTGATGGAAGCCACCAAGAAATTGGTGCATCAGATCAATCACGCAAAATACATGTTCCAGGTCATGCTAGACTCAACTCGCATGATGAAAGTATATCTGAAGTTTGACTATCCGGCAGACCGTTTGTTGTATAATGTGATTGAGATCAATGTGAGGGCTTTGGTTTTAAGTGATATTAATGGCACGCTTGATCTTAGTATCAGTGGATACTTGGGAAAACTCTTGCATCTTTATCACAGCTTGAATTTCTGGGTTGGAAAGTTCAAGGGTTTGTCGTATCTTCCGTTCGGCACTCGCCTGTTTTTTAACGCACTCGTGAATGACGTTGAGATGAAACTTAATGCTTTGGGGAGCTGGATACCTCTGGATTTGCCTCAATTTCATCCCAATTTCTTTCTCTCATAAATATCACTGTGTATGTCAAATTTTGAAAGGAAATTCAAACAAGAAGAGACAAAAAGTGGGATGTAAAACATAAATAGCCCATTTCTTGGAAATCATTCGTAGTTGGTTTTCTTTCATTTCACAAGTTTTTCTCAATTGTTACTGTACTGAGAATGATTCAGTTTCTAGTCGATGGTCATGTTTCCTTTCCCAAGCTCCGAAGTGTAACCCACAAGCATAAATCATTACACCCACCCATGAATTTGCAGCATTTTTAGGGTTCCATCGTACTTATTTGAGGGTAGAAGTGCCATAGTATACTCAGTATCGAGTCGTATTGAATGGATAGTGAAATTGATTTCCACAAGCAGTTTAGGTGGATACACCTTTGTTTCACTTTTCACCAACAGGCAGAAACTTTCCGAAGAGAAATGTAATTACTCTGCTCTTTTGACGGCCCCTGTGCTCAAAAAGGATTAAAGCTTGTCTGACGTGTCGAGATACCCAGCCTCTTTGAAATGCCTGTCGTTATTGATAGCATGGAACCCGGAATTAGAGGACTGTAAAGCCGCCAAGTCAAAAGTGGTCGTTTGAATGACGTAGCATGGTGTTTTCAAGTTTCATATAAATAGAGGACAATCTATCAAGACTAAGAACATGCCATGTGCATACCTAAGTAGTGATAACCATGACTCGTATTCTCTTGATCTTGTCTTTGGTGGCGACTATCGTTCAAGGTATCTTTGAAAATCAAGATAACAGACGCGTTCGTTCTCCCTTGAAGATGAAATTCACAGTTCTGAGAACCGTGGGCAATATGAGTTCCAAGGATTTCTGGTTTAAGCACAACCAGCAAAAAGTGAAGAGAGGCAGCCTCAAGCAAAAGCTCAACAACAACAGAGATCTTACTTATTGCGTTGACTTGTATTTGGGCTCCGCGAAACAGCATGTTTCCGTTATTATCGATACTGGTTCATCGGATCTTTGGGTTCCAAGTGGCGCATACGACCCTGAAGAGTCAAAATTTTCTTATGATACTGGTGAGCCGTTTTCGATCAGTTACATCGATGGAACCTCTATAGAAGGCACATACTTCATCGACAGCTTGCAACTTGGAGATGACGACCTATTTCTTCCATACTTCAAATTTGGCAGAGGAGACACCGATGAAATGGGGATATTGGGTATAGGTGATAGGAATCAGCAGGCATCACCAGTACCATATGACAACCTCCCTTGGGCTTTGAGCAATTCGGATGTTATTCAAACGCCGTCGTATTCTTTATACCTAGGGCCATCCCTAAGTTCTGGGTTTATATTGTTTGGTGGAATCGACACGGAAAAGTATTATGGCGAATTAAAAAAGTACAATATCGATGCCAGTACCGGAGGCTTGGGTGTCAAGGTGAAGTCAATCAGTTTTGGGGGACAAAAGTTCACATTAAACACGCCGATGCTATTGGACTGTGGTACTTCGCTTGGGCTTCTTAGTGGCGAAATAATGAATGAGCTAGATGGCATTTTCAACACCACCGTCCTCTACCACAATGGAATCGAGTACCGTGCAGTCAGTTGCGACCAGCCCACGAACAAAACGATCGAGTTTGATTTTGGCAAAAACGTCATTTCCCTCACGTACGCCGAGGTTACCGTACGAGACAACGGAGTTTGTATGTTGGGCTTTGCTTATTTCGAAAACAAGCAGATTTTGGGGGACATCTTTTTGAGAAAGGCGTACGTGCATTACAACCTTGCTGAAAAAACAATTTCACTTGCACAGGCCTCGTACTCGAATAAGTCAAATGTAATCGCTGTATGAGCAGGGAAAATGGTGGTGGAGATTTCTAGTTTTGGAACATAAGGTTAAGTTTTCTGTTGGTTTTAACCCATTTTCGTTGGTTCGCCATATCATAATCCTTTACCTCGTGGACAGACTTCAAACATTGAGTGCGGGCAACAATCCTCACTGACACGGGTAACTCTTGAGAGCTAGTCACCAAAGAATTTTGTACCTCAAATTGACAAAAGATCACTATCAGTAGAACCTCTTTCAACAAGGCTGCAATGTATTTTTTCGATCTTCATGTGAATTGTGGAAGAAATCAGAACGTGTTTTCTAAAATCCCGCCATTGAATTCGACTATCCCGCCCCTCTCTCGATACTCCTTACAGGGAATTGGGCCTCATAGGAGTTTGGCGGTCTAACTTTAGTTCATGACCAATTAGATTGGACGAGAGAAGTCAAAGTATGATGTGTTACCATGAAAAGTGTTGACAGATACAATGTTGCTTTGTTCCCAATGATTGTCTAATACGCAATGCTTCAAACCGACAGTGGGGCAAATCATCGGAACCCAGACTGCTGGCTACCGACTACTACTCTATTCTCTGGTTGTTTCTTTCCAAAGATTTTCAAGCCTCTTTCATTCGGACCACTGGTCTCGGCTGGTGGCAGTACCAGGTTTACCGCAGGGCCGTACACCATGGGTTGGGGCCACATAATCGGTTCATCGGTTTGAGGGCGTTGCAAAGGCCCAATGTACGTGGCAGCTTGTCCAAGAGCCCTTTTTTCGCCTAGTTTCGCTAGGTAGGTATAAATTAGTGCGGCGTTTCGCGTCAGACATCCGTTCAACCATGCCAAGAAGGCGCCAAGTAGTGGCGGAAGTGAAATTAAGAGGTCCAATAGAATATTGCTTTGGAGCTTCGCCACAAGTTTTCCTGGGAGGTAGAGTTCGTTTTGTGCAAGGGCAATGAGCCGGGCATGGATGACGTAGGTGATGAGAGGGCCAATTCCAGGAAAGAAAAACACCGCCAAAGGCACAAGCCCAATACCAAAGTCCACACAGAAGCAACAAGAACAATCCAATCCGACGCCACAAGAGCCAAGGAAGCACTTATCGTGGACCCATGCCCGTTTTTGCACGCGCCGCCATACACCGAGCTCCTTCTCTGTGTTTTTGTGCGCGTCCAATCGACGCTTATTGCCGTGTTTGTCTTCAAACGGATTCTTGGTGTTAAAATGTTCGCCCACTATTTCGTTAAAAACTTCCAAGCCGAGGTCGAAGCCCGGTATGCTATCGAGCTGTTCTTGTAATTGCGACATTGGTAAGTCTTTTAGATGAAAGCCCTTGTTCGCGGTGTTATTTTGGGGGATCCGATATCTTTGTGAACACTTCGAAAGGAGACGCCAGTGTTTATGCTTTGAGACGTACGAGGTGGTTATGAGCCCTGGGTGAGAGATGCTTGTTTGCTATGGTGGGGATATCCCCAGAACACCCAAGATTTTGGAAGCAAGAAACATTTTCACAAGTCTTTGGATGTTTTTCATACCTGTTCAAGACTAAGTTAGGAATCTTGCTTGGGTAAATGGTTTCGTTTAAAAGGAGATGTAATTGCGTTAGGCGTATGGCCCGCACCATTGAGCGCTGACTTCAGTGTTGGGCTTGCGTTAATATTTAATGATATTATTTAATAACGCGATTTATATTCACCACGAAAATCATTAATTGATTATTTTTTGTTTTGCGGTAATGAATACGGCCCAAAAATTTTTAAGTTGTTCAAAATTATTCATTATCGATAATAAAAGACCCCAATGACCCCCAAAATCATGAATTATGGATTTTCATAATTTGAGACTTGTCACAAAATTCGCACAACAAAAAACAAATCTCTTGGTAATTTGCTGACACAATCTAAACATTAATTTTGGAAAATTGAAAGGGAATAATCGTCTTTCAAGAAATACGCAGAGTACAGGGGTTGCATTACTCTGATAACACCAGACGTGTACTGTACTACACTACCTACTTTAGATGTAGAGTCGTCGTGGGTGAGGTCTGGATGCCCTCTTACAAACCTTAATAACTAAAAAAAGCACTAATTATATATATATAAATTTTATAATTTCTGGCATATTTGGAGGGTTGCAACATTTACTTCTGTAGGGATTCGTGGAAAACTGCTTGGTAAGTGTGGGTGATTTCTGCCGAGATTAGTACGCGTGGAGGTGAGGAGCTTAGGGTTCACGATAGTCGTGTCTATTACCTAGAGAAATCAGGCTATTTAAATTTTTGTTTCTCTTCTTCGCTGATGAAATTTTGTTTAAATGAATCACCAAAAGCATTTCACCTCAACTGTTACAGTTAACAGAGATAATAACCTATGTAATTCGCCGAATAAAGCGCCTGGCTACGCTAGCAAACGACGAAGAAGAAAACACAATGCGTAAGTGACATCAGGATCTCGAACGAATCAATGAGATTTCATCGTTCAGACCGAACCAGCTGAAAGGAGGGTTTCAACTTCATAGCTGTTGCAACCAATTAATTTATCAAATCTGAATGTACGTTAGAGAAATGATACTTTAATTCAGTTGTATTCATTGGCTTTTTCATGAAATATGTTTTCGTTCACCTCGTGCAAGAAATATTTATAGCCTCTTCGTCCCCGACGTGGTGCTCGAGTTCCCAATCAAATAAAGCAAATATAAATGGGTCAAGCGACCTTTCTGACAGAGATAGCTTGAAGCCAGGTAAGCCAAAGTCTTCTCTCTTGAAAACATCTTTGGAAGCTGAGGTCGAAGACATTTCTTTATGTCGAAGCCTCCTCCGTGATGATTTTTGGTTCCAATAATTTCCCAATAATTATGAATTGTTACTAATTGTTACTCGGCCATTGAGGTATTGGTATCAAGCAGGCCTCTTACCAACAGATTACTAGGGTAATCCGATTCAGGAATCTGCGGTTAAATGATTTTTTGTGTTGCAGATCATAGCCATTAGAAAACTCTTTTAATTCTAAGTCTCTGAAACGTAGTTCTCACTTAATGAAAGGTTGCTTCAGACAACACAACCCAACAGTATATAACTTAGCCATGTGCCACCGCAAAACTCTTGCAGTATCAATAATACTTTCCAGTACAGCACAACTTGACAATGACCCCTGTGGCTATTCCACTTCTCTGTAGAGAACTTTAGCAAAGAACACCTTTATTGCCCCAACTTCACGTTGCCCCCGAAAGATAGTGCTCCCCTAATTATTAGTAAGGGCATCTAAGAATGAGAGCTCATGCGCTACGCCGAAGGCGAAGAGAGACAGACTAACTTAACTTACTCGGCCTGTGGAGAAGTTAGCATTAGATTGGCCACTTCCTACTTCGAATTTACAAAGTCATATCAGACGTAAAAATAAGTCTTTAGCTTACAAACTTAAAGTTGAAAATTGAAATTTCCAATACCCAGGCCACATGTATGACTATATCAACTAGCATGGGACCTTCTCCGGGTAATCCAGCCTTTGAAAGTTCCTTCTCTTCCGAGGGCTCTCCGGGTTTGATGCTAGTGAGTACCCCCAAACCAAAAACAAACTTTCAAAAAGGGTCCTTTTCGATTTGAAAGCATATAAAGAGGTATTGTTGGAATTGGGTTTAACGAAGAATATACCTTTTGCTTTCTTCGAGAGCCCTGTGCTCAAACGGTTACATTTTCTTCTTAACAAAGAAACACCTACAAACATAACCCGCAAAACAATACGTGTATAGCTGGACATTCTTTAAGATGATATGTTTTTTTTTATTCAAGAGTCAAATACTCACTAATATTACTGGAAACTTCGCTATTACTCTTGAAGAATGGAAGTCAAGTAACCATCTTGTCTTTTCCACTTTCACTTTGCACTATCATGATGATGAATTCAATCTCAGAACAGGCACCTTCGGATTCGAGAATCTCAATAAGAGTATTTCGTATACGAGTGAAGTACTTCTTGAGACTTTAACTGGAGCTCTTACCGACTACAACATACAGAATCGTATTATTTCGATTACTAAAGACAATACAGGACCAATTCGTCTCATACTTGAAACTTTTACTGCAGCTTACAACGATAGGTCTACTGGACTAAACTTCAACGGAGACATACGAGGTATCGGACACAGACTTAATTTATCAACGGGATATTTTTGATATGTTCATTGTTCACAGCTGCTCATTCGAAACAGCTCAAGAAAATGATAAAGCAATTAAAAAGTCAATACCTTCAAATGATGAGGACTTTGCCTCAAACTGTCAATTACATTGTTACTGGAATCAACAACCATCACTGTTCAAAGAATACCTTTGCCGGGATTGTCAAAACCCGAAAATTGAAACAAGACAGAATCCCCGGTCCCGAAACTTTAGTGAGAAATATCAGTACACAGTGGCCTTTTACCTTCAAGGTGCTCGATCTATTCTTTTATTTTCGGGATGAAGTCATAGAACTATTGGAAACCGTGAAGTATTTGCCTTACTCCGAGAGAAAAACTTTAGCACTTCAGACGAAATTGTCGACGATGATTGGAATTATTTGTTTACTTTACGCGATATTCTCAAGACCTTCAAATAGGCCACAGTCTTTCTCCGTTATTCTACTAAAACGACTATCAGTTTTACAATTCCTCATATTCATCAAATTTTGGGGGATATCGAAAATTGGAAATCTAAGAACCTTGTGAAAATGAAAGCTTTACTTTTAGTTGGATCACAAAACGCCCGAGACAAACTACTCAAATACTATCCTATAACCGGTGACGGGATTGAATCTGTTCACAACCTGTCCTCTAGAATCTTGTGAAGCAAGTGCTCGCAACATCGACACATACCGATAACCGGAATAGTACGATAACTCAAACCGCTCCCGTATCCCTCAGGAACTCGGAGAATGACGCAAGCATCGAGAATTCGAGTTTGTCGAGTGTGGTAATATGCGTCGGGGGTACCTGATCATGTTCGAAGATGTTCAAGCCAGTATACCTGAGGCGGTCACGTCCTTAAGTTAGATATAGTATTATTTGGCAATGGTTTAAGATTTTGCCCAATAAAGAGCTAGTCACTCCTTTTGATAATCTCACAACTACCATCACCTAGAATACTTCATAAGTTGGATAAATCGAGGTTTTCCTAGAAAAGATTACATTTATGCCTTCCTAGAAAATATCACATTTATGCCAGTGATACATAGTGGATAATGTAAGCTAGTAACGTCTCTCTGGGATCAATCAATGCATCAATACCCAGAATACTCTCTTCTGTATGAAGCTTATATGCCTTCCTTGACCAAATCGGCCCGTTTGGGTTCGGAACTTATTCAATCTCGCACTATCTCACCGAGACTTCCCTCGGGGTCTGTCCTCTCGCAGTCACGTTAGATGCTATTCTCTTCCATGTCGTTCATGGACCAAAGCGGGCACACACACACCCACCAACACACCCACCAACACACCCACCAACACACCCACAAACACACCCACCAACACACCCACCAACACACCCACCAACACACCCACCAACACACCCACCAACACACCCACCAACACACCCAAAATTTCAGTTCCCACGTTCTCAGGATCCATATCACAAACCTTCCGATGTGTACAGATTAAGTGTTACACAATGTTGACTCACCAAGCGATTCTTTCAACTGCAATTTGTCCTTTGACTTAAGAACATCAAAACAATCACACGATATCAACTATAACGCATTGTTGGCACAGTTCCACGTGCCACAACTAATTCGATAGTTATACTTTTTCACTTCCGAGTCGAAGACTATTCCTTGTATAATCCAATTAAATAGGATCAGTCTCCTACCACTTTTGCCATGTCTTTGACGGGTTGCACGGCCCCACCCGTATCCTGCTTACAAATAAAACACTTGCGTTTTTTCTGCTGCTTGAATCTCGCCATAAAACACGCCTGGCAGAAAATGTGCCCGCATGGCGTTTTGACGGGGCTTTGATAGTCTTTCTTACATATTGGGCATTTGAAAGGCACGTCTTCCACGACGCTTTTCAGGGGTGCTGAAGACGCGTTCGCCACGGTCTGCCACTCCTTATCAATGGGCTTTTTCTGCCTCAGCTCGTCTCTAATATGAAGAAACTTACATGTATCGCCGTACCCGCAATATCCTGTTTGCTGGAAATCTTTACATACGTCCGGTTGGAAGTCTGTGAGAGTAGTCACCCTGATATTCTTCGGCCCAGCTTTTGGTCCGACTATGTGCGGTTTTCTGTGCTCTTTTGCTTCGGTTTTTGTATCTGAATCTGAATCTTTATCCGAGTCCATTGGGAGGTATGTGGAACCCGCTTCGTTTATGCTGGTTTCCGTGTCCTTACGGGTTTTTGCATAATCAATCTCTCGTGTAGGTTTAGCATGAGTTTTGCTTTTTTTAAGCGGAGGTTCTGATGAAAATGACGATGTAACATCTTCTTCTGTGATATTCATAGACTCTTCTCGTCGTTTAGACGCATTACCAGCTTTCAAATTTCGTTTCTTGAACATTTCGGTTGATATTTGGCGAAATGTGGAGAGCGATGGGGCCTTCCTGGATAAACTTACGATGATGAAATGTGCACCCGTGCACCGGGAAACATAAATTCAGGTATACTACTTTTAATATTGGTTCTTTTCCGGCTCAAAATACTTTTTGGAGGTCGGAAACCTCGCGCTCTCTAACGGCGAATGTTTTACTGGTCAAATTCGCTCTCGTACCACTTCGCAAAAACCGCTATGTTTGATGTGAGTGGGTTGTTCTGAATTAAAAACCTTCACAAAAATCCGTGATAGTTTAGTGGTTAGAATCCCCGCTTGTCGCGCGGGGGACCAGGGTTCAATTCCCTGTCGCGGAGTTTTTTTCGCCCGAAATTTAATCTTCTCGTTATTTTCCTCAGCAACCAACCCTGATCTCCTCTCCTTTCAAGGTTACTCCCCTCTTTTTATTTTTTACACTTTTTTGGTGCTACACACTCAAGATGGACTACAATTACTGGGGCGAGTTTGTACTATCGCGAAATTGGGTCCTTTGGCTCGCCTTTGCCTACTTTGTGCTTCCCCTAACCGTGTATCTTTTCGTGCCATTTTTCATCCACCGCAAAGCCGTGCTAACGAAGAAATCCGTGGCAATCATCGTGCTTGGCGATCTCGGGCATTCTCCCAGAATGTGCTACCATGCGCTTTCGTATGCAAACCTTGGTTTTTCCGTCAATTTGTGTGGGTACATCGAGACTGCCCCTCCGGTGGAGATCACCGACAACGTGGCCATCGACATTTTCCCAATTGCGCCTATCCACAACACTCGCAAGTTGCCATATTTGATGTTTGCCGCCACGAAGGTGGGCCAGCAGCTCTTCCAGCTTTTCGAGCTTTTTCTAAGTTTTAGGGGAACGGAATTTTTCATGGTCCAGAACCCACCATCCATGCCCGTGCTAGCTGTCCTTATAGTGTTCATGAAAATGTTCTCTCCGCGGTCTCGGCTCATCATCGACTGGCACAATCTCAACTACTCTATCTTGAACTTACGCTATGACAATTTGGCGCATCCCGTGGTCCGTGGCATGCGTTTTTATGAGCAGTTCCTCAGCAAATATGCCTGGCTTCATATAACCGTGACAGACCAGATGAAACGATTCTTGAACATGGAATTTGGTCTCCCGAACAACAAAATCCTCGCTCTTCATGACCGTCCCGGCCCGCAATTCTCCCCATTGGCCCCTCTGAAAATTAAGGATGTGTTGATATCGCACGAGCTCTTCGCCAATGTCCCAAATTTAGCTCAGTATAAAATTGTAGTCACTGCTACATCGTTCACGCCCGATGAAAATTTCGATGTATTGCTAGATGCTTTGAAGCTCTATGATGATAAGGCTTCAACTGCGCCGCCAATCATAGTTGTGGTTACAGGAAAAGGCCCCATGAAATCTCAATTTTTAAAGCGCGTGGATCAACTTGGGTTCCTGGATCGTGTAATTGTCAAATCCGCATGGCTTTCAGCAGAGGATTACCCTATAATTTTGGGGGTAGCGGATTTGGCTGTATCTTTACACACTTCACTGAGCGGGATCGACCTTCCAATGAAAATCGTTGATTTCTTTGGTGTCGGAGTACCTGTCATAACGCTTTCTTTTCCTGCCATCGGTGAGTTAGTGAAAGATGGTATCAACGGACTTGTCACTTCAGAAACCTCGCCAAATAAAACCCATGAAGAACTTTACGGTCTACTTGCTGAGTCATTAGGCGATGAAGTGCTGTTGGCATCACTTAAGGCGGGTGCAATGGCCGAGAGTAAGAAGAGATGGAACGAAAACTGGAACAAAATCTTAGCCCCTGTAGTTGAAGCCACCTAGGCGTTCTGGTAGAGATCCATATTGCACATTGGGCTGTGGTGGCTATATTCTTGAACCATTGCTGGTTATGTGGTTGAAAAATGTAGTCTGGGCCGATTGCGTGTCTGGCTAGAAATTTTTCAATGCCTGTGTTGAAAGAATTCACGCACAGAGGCAAGAGAGACATGCTACCAGTCTAACAATGACCCATTTCTCAAAATATCATGTATCATAAAGGCGTCTAATCGGAACCGTTTTCAGTTGCCATTTCGATCCCGTGGCGAAACATTTTGTGTTTGTCAGGCATCCGTGAGGCCGCCCACCATTGCAACAGTTTTGGCGAACGAGTGACTGAGGCTCAACTCCAATCACATGATCATAATTCAGAAACAAGGCAAGCACATAGTCAATAACAATTACGAGCTTCCCTCATGTGAAGCATCAATATGAGCGCGTTCTTCTCTCGTGATATAGACTGGTAACCCCCGTCTGATGATAGTTCCTCAAACAAGGGAAAAACATGAGATATTGTGTGAAAAGCATTCTCACTCAAATAAGTCAACATTCTCATCGCGCCGACCTGGTTTGCCGTTCTTGTTGTCGGGGGTCCAGAATTGGAAACCATCCTGCTCATAACTATCTAGATGTGAATGCTCAGGAATATCCAACCATTCACTTTTGTCGCCAACTAACATTTTTGTGAGCCACGCACTGAACTTGGCCGTTTCCGTATGGTTATATCCACCCCCACCAAGAACTAGGAACGGAGTTTTGCTGAAAGAATCAACAATGTTAACAATCCCGCTGGCTAGCCCCTCGATGGTCAAGTTCCATTCGCCACTAGGGTCACTCGCGAGCCCGTCACTACCACATTGAAGAACTATAACTTCGGGTTGCATCTCGGAAATAAGCGGCGTGACGATTTCTGCGAGAATTCGACCAAAGTTTTTGTCACTAAGCCCTCGCTTAGTGGGCACGTTATGAGCACCAGATGCAGAAGTGCCGCCCGTGCCTGGAAAAAAGCCCACATCGTAACGATGTACGGAACACGTGGCAACATTTTTCAGGAAACGGAATGCCGTTTCGACACCGTCGCCGTGATGCAAATCAACATCCAAATAAAAAACCCTCTTGTACCGTGTGCGGAGCCGCAAGATCGCCAACACTATGTCGTTAACGTAGCAAAAGCCACTGGCGCTATTTTTCAGTGCATGGTGTCGTCCGCCATACCAGTTGATAGCCACGTGCTGTGTGGACCGGTCTTCTACTTTTGAAAGAAGCAAGTTTGCTGCTGCTAAACTAGACCCAGCAACAGAAGTGACATATTCTTTGAGCTCGGTGAAGGGGGGACAATCGAACGCTAAGCCATACTTAGCCGCGGCCTTCCGATCTATTTCTACATCTTCGTACTTTTTGTCTTCTTGATGTTCGTTTGTTTGGTCTTCCTCTTCTCTTTTTGCGCTTCCTGGTCTCTCGCGCAAAAGCTCGGCCACATAGCGGGAGTCATGAAACGTACAAAGATCTTTCGCCGACACCGGGTCTACTTTCACCACCAGACATCTTTCATGAAGCCCGAACGCAGCAATCAAAGAATCCACCAAGGCCAGGCGCCCGATATTTGATGGCATTCGGTCGCATACCGCTGCCGTTTTGGGGCAGAAACAAATATGGACCTGGCGTTTTATATCACGCATGTTTTGTGCCGAAGCTGAATCTGAAGCTAGTGCCCACGCTCACGCTCGCTAGCTGGCGAGTCGCGACGCGTATTTCAGCAGTCGCACAAAATATTTAAGAATGTTTTTTTTGTGTGTTTTTGCGGTCGGCAAGGGAACTATTTCATCAACTCAACCTGTGGTGCAAGTGTTGCGTGTCCGGTTAAAAGCGCTTGGATGTCTTAAAAATGTTTGATTTTTTTTTTTTTTGTTTCGTTTATCGTTCTTTTTTTTTGCCAGCTTTCTTTGATTTCTACAGCAAGCCAGAAAGCACAATAATAGAGGCTTAAGCGGGTTTGTGTGTACGGATAACTCACGTGGCTCTTACCAGTTTAAACATTTTACACGCCCTCTAGTGGGTTGTGTTTTAACTGGAAACGGGTTGACAAAAACAATCGTGGGGATTTACAGCCACTATCTGTACACCCCTCCGGAAGTATCCTGAAACACATCCCCAATATATCTGAAACAAGGCTGAAACATGAAACCGACTGCAGGAAACGGGGAGGACGCGTCTCGTATGTTCCAGTCGCCTAACATGCACGCAAAGAGCATGAAGCTTGTTCAGAAGAAGACGCGAAGTTCTAATATCTTCATCAACTATTGGACCGGCAGATCTACAATCCAAGTGATTCAAACGGCATATTGTTTGTTTGTTTGTTTCACTCTTCCCCCCGGATTCTTCCTTCTAGCTTTTGCCAGATTCTACGTGCAATATTTAAAAATTCTATTTCTCGGGCACTGGATCAAAAAAGAAAAAAGAAAAAAAAAACATACACTCTTCAAGAGATTGAATGAAATATGAATGGACTGATTGATTTTGATGCTCTGCTGGATATACTGTCACAAGAAGGATGGGATCAGGAAAAATTTTACCTTAATATGACAGTTTCCCAATTTCATGAGTTCATGCTGTGGATCCGAACACATAGTAAATTTCCAAGAAACGCGAAATTGCAAAAGATTGCCGCTAAGCCAGACAATGAAAGGATCAGACAAAGGCGGATTCCGGCACAAGCGGGCTCGGATGTTTATTTCTGTCAGCATGCGGGAATTTCATTAGAGCGGGAAAATCCTAAGCGAAAAAAACCCGTAGCGAGGTTGATTGTAAAGCCAGGGTGACTGTAAGCTTTCCTCCGAACTATAGCCACGCATCAGAAGATAAGATCAATGTTCTTGAGCATGGTGATAAACAAGTCAGGGTGGGTATGGAAACATAGCCACGACATGGTATCTCTAGATGCATTTCACCTGTCAAGTTTGTCAAAACAAATGAAAAACCTCATCTTTGTATCGGTATGGAGAAACTTGAACTGGAGACAAATAGTTGAAAAGATCGAAGATGAATCCCCCGGTGCACAAGATCTAGACCACATCAATACGGGCACTCTAGAGTTCAACCAAGACAGCAAGAGAGAACTTCTAGACTTTTTAACTTAAGTGTTATCACGTCCGCCTTATTAGAGACAAGATTTTGCGTGGAAGATTCAAGTCAAAAGCTTGAAGATTTGTACCGAGAATTCTGGAGCAGATGGCTTGTTCGTTTTCAAAGATAATTGTGCCGCTCTGATGGAGCTCCCTGAAGCACGGGATTTCCAAACTGATCTGCGGGTGCCGATCTGGTCTTTCACGGCCATGAAAAGCTGGCAACGAGAAGTTCTCAGACGAGACGGTGAAGTCATTCTTCTCGACTCTACTCACAGCACGTACTATGGACTTGAGGAACAGGAAGAGGTCTTTTTGTTTACTTTATTAATCAAGAGTAGCATTACAGGCCAAGGTTGTCCTTTGGCATTTTTACTTACAAACTAGCAGTGCCACGAGGTGATTACTGACTTCCTCATAAAGGTAAAGAAGTTTTCTGACTTCACGCCAACTCGAGTAATGATTGATTACGACTATGCGGAAAACCGTGCTTTGGAAAGCGTGTGGCCCAAGATCAAGATAGACTCTATGGGTGGCGAATTTTGAGGGCATTTGTCGGAAAATCAGTCTCAAATGATGGACTGGGTGAACTTTCTTCGGAAGCATTCAAGATAAAATTCAAAGAAGCTCTAGAAGGTTTTGACCGAGTCCATAAGTGTGAGACAAGATCAGAGGCCGATAAGTTAATGAGGAAGGTTCTACAAAAGTATGAAAGGTTCCCCATTCTTGTTGCCCATGTGAAGACCCAGTGGCTACAAAACTTGGACCAGGACCTAGGTGGTGCTCCTATTATGCCAATTAACTTATCCAATGCTTATAAGGAGTTCTTCGAGGATAAATTGAAACATCATGTGTTTGTTTCGCAAGTTGATGCACCTCAAAGAGCTGATGTTTGCTTCTACAAACTCGTCAACAGTGTTGTTTGGGAATTCCATTCAGAAGAAGTTTTGATGCAGAAAGGACATTCTCGCAAGTCCCACAATCAACTAGAAAAGGAAGCTTCGGAAAAAGCTGATGGCTTATCTGAGAACGACTTGTTGTGCTCGATAATACATGATTCCAAAGAAGATCAATCTAAGGGGGAAGCCTTCCAAGACATCGACAGTTTTAATGTCATTTCTCTTGGGCCGAAAAATCACGCCTATTCCGTTAGATTTTTGTTGCCTCATAGAGAAGAAGCCAGTTGCGATTGTCCCTTCTGGTTCAAAACTAAGTCATGGTGCAAACACATATTTATGGCATTAAGATATGATCGTTTGTCGTTGAAATGCGTGTTGGATGTTCAGATGGAGAAAGGGGAGGCTCGTGCCAATCTAAAAGTGCCTTTTCTGGGTACGGGGAGGCAAAATGGGGGGTTAGATGGTTTTTTTTACGGCTTCACTGGACCGACCAAGTCTAGTTCAATCGGCCTTTACCCTTCATGTCCGAATTTTTTCCCCATGCTAAATCCCAATATGGCCCCTCCCAATATGGCCTCTCCAAATTATATGACCCCTCCCAGCTGTATAGCTCCTCCTAATATGGCTCCTCCTAATATGGCTCCTCCTAATATGGCTCCTCCTAATATGGCTCCTCCTAATATGGCTCCTCCCAATATAGCCCGGTTCAAATTCCAACCCCCTGGGTACGTTTATCCTAACAGAAAGAAGCCGAATCAGGATCTAAGCTCAAACGCTTATGAATCAGAAAAAGCCTCACCCAATGACTCTGGATCAAAATCGGACGTTACTCATTCGCCGATTATTGTGGAACTGCTTGAAAACATATTTGACACTAGGGAGCTGAATAACACACAAGAGACAGTCAACGCCAACTTGCTCACACCCGCGGAAGAGCATGCGAGCAACAAGATAGAACACTTCTCAGACCATTTGAAGAGTGAGATTTACGCAAAGTTGAGACATGTTTACTCTCGTTACAAAATCTATACTTTGGAACGTAAAACGTTTTTATCGAAGCTGTTGACTGAAACAATTGAAAGTCTTGAAACTGCGGACTTCCTTGAGGAGACCAATTTTTGAATCCATGGGTTATATTCAGTTCATCGAGACCGCGGACGTCCAGCAGTGTTTTGGGAAAACGGTTGAGATAAAAGACGCAAAAATATCCAATATGAAGAAATACCCGGGGCTTATCTGAGTTGAGTCATATTAATCCCGGGCAAGATCTATATAAGATGCAAGATTCACATAATCAAGCCATGACTACCGCACAGAGCTCCTCATGATCGAACCATTGATATGTCATGAGCCATTTATAAACAAAAGAGAAACTTCCGGGAAAGTCGTGGATTTTGTGTGTTTTTTTGTTTTACTGTCTACTCCAGAATGGCACTGTCTTTGAGGAGAAATATGGTGACATAAGGACTTTCATCAAGAGAAACGGCTAGGCGAAGTTCCGTGAGCTTGAGGCCCTGATCATGAAGGACTGTGTGGCTGGAAATTCTCGTAATGATGTATTTTCTACTGGAGGCGGAATTGGTATTTTTTTGATCATTGTCTGCATTTGTGGTTACCTCGAATGCCAACATGGTGTGGAGTGTCGTGATGGGACTAAGAATGCTCAGGAACTAGAATTTTTTTCTGTTCTTTTTTTTTTTTTTTTTTACGAGATTCAAGAGAAATTTTCGGTTGGCTTCATTTGTCTGTCTCTTCGTTTACTCTTTATTTATTTTACTTTCATCAATGATTGTTAGGTTGGTTAATATCCTGTTTCTCCCATGAGACTGCAAAAATTACGCGAAACTTTCAAAAAACTAGTGAATTTTCAGACCAAAAAATCACTGAAAACATGTACGATAATTCGTGTATAGGATCAAAAGCCAGATTGTTTCCCCCTTTTGAGATGGAGTGCCTTCCGACGCACCTAAATCACAATATGATTTTCAGCACATGCTTTGGAGAATTTATCATTCATTCTCGTTAAATGTTTTCTCCAATCCACAATACCTGCTTTCATTGAGATAATTTGTTGCTCTGGGAAGCTACATAGTCTCACTAGACTCTCTTGCACCTCCAATTCCTTTGTCATCAGCTTCAACAAGTTGGAAATCCTGGTCATTCCTCCCTGTGTAAATATGCCCAGTAGGTAGTTCTCGAACATGGCCACATCCTCTGGATGAGGACCCTCGTCCTCGGTTGTCAGACTCACCCATTTTCGTAGCTGAGCAACCAAGTCATGGTAGTTCGTGATCTCAGGGCTGAAGCTTTGATACGATTTGGCTCTTGGCTGGATCTGGAGCCAGTCATGGTCCAAAACTCTCTCTCGAATTTCTCTCTCGAGCGCTTGTTTGCGTTCGATTTTTGTTTTCATCGAAACAAATCCTAATCTTTTGTGTTTCCTCTGCCACTCAAGCTCTTCCATAAACTCGTGTCGAATTGATGCAGGTATTTCCTTCAACACTTCCTCATCATACGATACAGTTTCATTATAAGGAGCAGGGCCGGGTGATTCACTGGGCCGTACACCTAGCGATTTTTTCAGGGGTGATTCGTTTGTCTTTTTTCGTTTTGTGGGAGACTCAATAACTCTCTTCACCTTGAAGTCTCCATGAGGCTGCGAGGGAAATACCTGCTGGAGGTATACCTTTGGGGCTCCTTCAGAAATTTTTTTAGAAGGACTTCGTTCTTTCGCTGAAACTGGGATTCCCCGTCGAAGCAACTCCTTCTTCAATTCTCGCCTGATTTCTTCAGGAAGTTGATTGAAAACTTCCCAATCAACTGATTCTCCTCCTGTCACCTTTTCAGCAAATGGTACGTCTTGAGATAAAACTGCCGATGGCATGGCACGCTCAGTTGCAACTTTTCTGCCGAAAACCAACTTCTGCTGGCGTTCATTCTTCACATTCTCTACATCTCGAAGTTTTGATAGACTCACAGCTATACCCCGAAGCTCTTGGGGAGGAATATTGAGGGTCCGGAAAAGCGCCTTCATTTCGGATCCAAGGATACCCCAGTCATTTGTAGCTACACCCAATGAAGACGTGCGGCTTACAAACACACATTTACCCAACCCCAAAAACTTTGGTGTGACCACGGGTGCATCTGGTGCTCTCCTAGCCAATCTGAGGGTGATTGAAGACCCACATACACCTATGTCTATGAGTCTGGAATGTAATTCTTTGGCCAAGCTCATGAGAAATGTTTCGGCCTCTGAAAAATAGTCGAAACGGATCCCATAGTTGACATCTACCGACACTGTTTTGCGGCCTAGAAGTGCTTCGCTCGAACTAAAGTCGAGATGGATATTCGTCTGATCTCTTCCACGGCAATTCTCGTATATTTTGAGCCCCGTTTTCTCCCCAAAAATTTTAACAAGACGCTGGCTTGATAGTTGCCTTACTTCCCGAATGGGAATCGGTCCTAAAGCCATGTGCCCTAGCTCTTCGGAAAGACGGCCCGCCAAGCTACCACCCACACCGGGCAAATTGCGGACATCAGTGTTATCTAGAAACTCTTGAACATTCTCGTGAAGATAGAAATGACCATCAGGCTTGGCAGTTTTGATGGCCAACTTCGCCAAAAGCACATTCAGAGACGCCCCCACGCTGACAGGGCATTTGGTTAAGGAGAACACATCCTGTCGAATTTCAACACAAAGTTTGTTGACGTTATGAGGGACGTCTTCTCCATGGCAGTGCGAAGTTGCATCCACTAAAACCTCGTCTATCAGGACAGGGAAGATCGAGTCAAAAACTTTTTTTGACACAAGATACGAGTAGAACGCATGGGAGAAATTCTCGTACGACTCGAAGTCATAATCAACCACCTTGAGCCCCGGACACTTCTCGAGAGCCCTACCGAGCCACATTCCGTTAGAGACACCAAAACTTCTAGCGATGTAATTGCAACTGGCTATATCGGAAGATTTGCCTCCATGAGAAACAGCTATGGGGTCTTTTTTTATGTCGAGATCAGGGCGCTTAAGAGCAGATGCCGTGGCAAAAAAGCAGTCAAAGTCAATATGGAGAATAACAGGCTGTGCTTGAGAGTGTCTCGGAGGGCCCTTATACCCGCGTGCAACCAACCTGAGGAATTTCGACTTGAGGTCTGCCTTCCAGGTGCTTAGATGGTGTAACCTTGAGTTTGCAAAGAAATGTTTCAAGAAGTCGGGGTGTTTAGCGTCCATCTGGGCAAATGCTTGCCTCGGCTTGGAAACTTTGATCTGAGAAAGGTTTGGTTGCTTTGGGGGAGAAGGGGTGGGTTGCTTCTCGTCCAAAGAATTTGCATACCCTGGGGTGTAAATTTTCTCACCAAATATCAATTCATCCTCATGTTCATCGTGAACCTCCAAAGAAGGGGCTTCCGTCAATTTATTAGTAGTGGCCCCGGTTGCTGGCTCGAGGAAGGGATTAGAACCATTATCGTCGAGCAAGGCGTTTTTTCCAGACCCTTTTCGATGTACCATGACAGGCAATTCGGGATGACTGCAAGACCCGGGAGAATCTTCTTTTTCACGCATATATTCAGCCTCAAGAAGCGCATCTTCAACGGAACCCCCCACATTCAGAAAACCAAGACGTTGCTGGAGCGGAGCAACATCGTCTATGAGCCGGTACAATTTCCAGTCTAGCAATTTCTCTTGTGCTACACAATCCGCAACCCATTTTGCCTTGACCACACGATAATTGCGGTACTCGATCCGTTTACGTGGCGTAAGACGATCGCAGATTATGTGCGTGGCAGCACCCTTATTGGGAAGATAGCTGAGGAAAGTTCCTCCGTGTAAAATGACCAATCTATGGATCGTTGCGAGCGTGGGGGTAGTATTGCCATTGACAAAGATGGTACAACCAGCAAATATACGGGGAATATTCGCGGGCTGGCCATGCGCCACGCGTCGTTGGATTTCCCATCGGATATAGTCGTGGTCCGCGACCTGCTGTTTGCGGTACTTGTTCTGGAAGTATGCTCCGTAATCGCCAAATGCATGCAGAGGCCCAACTTCTGCAAAGGCGCTGACATTCGCTTGTTGCAGAAGATCGTTAGCGGATGAGAGGCCGATGGTTCTTTTGTTGCACGAAGGAGTAGAAGCGTCCCGCTGAAGGCTTGGCAGCAGAAGGTTTCTTATGTGATGGGGACCACCAGCTCCAACGGATCCAGTTTTGGATTCGTTTTCATCAACGATATCGTTAGAAGCATGTTCAAATTCAGCAAAGTCGTCAGGTTCCGGATCGTCCCAATCGCTTTCGGCGAAGTCACGATCTTTATCATTTTCCCCCAGAATGCCAGTATTTGTGTTGTTGTTGACATCCCTATAGATTTCTTTGAATCCAAAAATACCGATGTTGGCATGTGCACAATTCTTCGCGTTCTTATCAAGATCCGAGTTGTTATCATAATCCGTGTCAGAGGCGGTATTTTTGTCATCGGTAGCGGTATCGTTATCAGCATCAGTTGGCGTGCCTGTTTCGTCGTGCGAGCCCCGATTTTCCAACGCTATGTCATCCAAATGGTTTTCTAATATACCTGGTGTAGAAAATGCCAAAGAATGCAAATTAGAGCCTTCCTGAAACAGGCTTCGATGTGGCAAGCCCAAATTCGCCAAGCTGGGTTGTGGTTTAGGCATTTCTGGGACAAACAGTTTGGTTGAATCGGCTGCAAGCAAAGCCAACTGGTTTCCAGGAACGGGGGTTCCATCTGAAACAGCCGAAGCAACAGAGTTCAATGCTGATCCAGGAACTTCGCTGGCCAACAATGGACCTAAACATTGGCCCGTGCTCAACCGCAAAAGTTGAGAATCTAGATTATCGTCAAATGGGTCAGAAGCAAGTGACGATGCCAGCAAGAGAAATGGGTTCTCTGGTTTGCCGTTCGTTGTACTTGTGCTTTTGTTTGGGTTGATTTTGTTGGGGTTGATTTCGTTTGGGTTGATTTCGTTTGGGTTGATTTCGTTTGGGTTCATTTCGTTTGGGTTCATTTCGTTTGGGTTGATTTCGTTTGGGTTGCTTGTGCTGCTTTTCCTTGTGCTAGTTCTGTTAGTGGCGACCGGGGTCGACGTGCCTACGAAAGACCCCCCAGAAAGGTCACCCGCTGAATCACAAGGGGCTACACTCGATAATGGATCACCAGGTCGACGGAGGTATTCATTATGAGGGAATGGAACGTGTCCATTACGTGGAAGCTCTCCCTTTTGCGAGAGGTGGTTAAGCGTATTGATGTGCGCTAGAAGTTGCGATTCGTTTAGCAGCGAGAGAAAAGAAGGGTATGACGTGTCGTGGGCCATGGTCACAGCATTTTCACCGGCCAGGCGTCTTTGGCACTTTTAGCAATTAGCAATTTTAGCAATTTTGATGGGACTGAAAAAAAATAACGCCAAAAGGGGAGGCCACGAAACACAAAAGAAAGGAAACAACATTGAAAGAAAACCAACCATCCAATATGGTTTGCCGTTACATTTCCATTCCCAGCCGCACCCCAGCAGTCGGCAGCGGGACTCCGCTACGTGCAGGACAACGGTAATTATGTGGGGGTTCGTTTGACCAAGTTTGGGCAATAAGTTGGGGGTAATGACGTGGGTGTTATTTGGAAACTTCTCCAGATGATGTGACACGAATATCAACAAGTATTAATTTGTTGTGCAATACAAACTAGCGCCCTTGCATGGGATTGGAAGAAGGTTATCACCTCAAAACTCCATCTTCAAATACACCCTTTACCGTATATAGGCCCCACAATGTTCATGCGAGCAGAATTAAGAAGATTCTACTTCATCGTCACGTTTTCAGCCTGCCCAAGTAACATATGACGTCTATCTTTGAGGGAGGCAAAATTGGTGTCCCAACCCAAAGATATCGTTATAAATCCCGAAACAGTACATGAGGTATGCCACCACCACTAACATCGCACATGCAGCCATGATCCCACTGTAAGTTAAAGTGGTTGCAAAGCGCAAACACAAACGTTTTATGATGTCAAATTTGTTCGTTTTACTTCCTGGCGTAGTAACACTTCTCTGTCAAAAAGCTTAGCAAAACTATCAATTTCGATCAACTTTCGCCAGGGTCCAAACTGACCGGGGTCCAAACTGGCGACGTCAGCAGGTGTACGGGTGTACACGGCCTTCGTTGCGCCTTCCTCTTTATAATCATAGACACCGTGTTCCAATATGCAGAAGTATTATCATAACCCAGCTTTACAGATAATCAACGGTTGTTGGCAAAATGAGGCCACATGAAAATTGGAAAGAAATAGCTAGTGATTCTCCGAAAATTACGCTAAATCCTTAACCCCGGGCGTTCAACCAAGTGGAAACCACTGTGTCCCGTCCAATCGAAAGAACAAGGTGCATTTAGGACCAAATACATTAATGAGGTGGAGTGCGTTGGTATCGATTTTATAAACCGAACCACCTTCTTGCAAATATACTTCTTACAGCCTGTGTATGTATAAAAGCATATAACTGCCTGTTTTACTCATTCAACAGATACGAAGACAATCGTTGCAAACCCGTTACTAGGTGGCATCAAAAAACATCAACCAAATGATGGAAATTATCCAAGCCAGTCAAACCCCATAAATATCTCGAAAATATTAGCGAGCACTGCCCCAAGGAAAAACTTTGGGTACTCTTGCCTCACCAAGGAGACTCTGCAAAACAAATCTTTACTGTAAGAGACGTGTGGATTAAGCCCAACAGGTATGCAGAGGATGTAAGCCTTAAATCTTTTGGAGACCATCTTACGGAATCATATCGAATCTGGCTTTTCAATAATCATAACTTTCCAAGTGAAGCATATCAAGATTTTTAGAACATTATGGAATCAAAATACTACACTACACTCTTCGACTTCGTGGATGTGTTAGAATATGCAACTCACATGAATTGGATGGATAAGGATATGCAACTCACATGAATTGGATGGATCAGGATATGCAACTCACATGAATTGGATGATACTTGGAAGAACGGTGATATCAACGTCATTCTCAAATGAAAAGACGAAGATCCACCTGAAATGTCACCAAAACAATCACATTATAAAGGAGTAAAGACGGCTCACGAATACTTAGTGACTCGAATGATGCATCGAAGAGAAATGCAACCCTAAAGGCTATGGAATTGTCACAGAAAAAAGAGAAACCAAGCCCGAAGTTCTTCCGTGCAATACCCGGAGGATCTAAGAGGTCAAAGCAAGAGAATGAGAACCAATGATAAGTGGAGTAGATCCCAAGGACCAGAGTACTCAAGGTATAAGGGAAATAACTACATCTTTCAGGGTAACTTTATATTGATCTGCATCTTACTTATCCCTATTTTCCCTTTGTTAGGATAATCCATGGTTAGACTGAATGCGTGAGGTGGCCAGGAAAAAAGCTACCAAGTTCTAGCGTTCGTTATCAAGTAATAGAGTTTTTTTTTTTTTTTTTTCCATTTTTGGGTACTTGACTTTTTCCTTAGGTTGTTGCCATTTGTTTGGCACTTGCATGACCGTACTGAAGCGTTATAACGATTCCCTTATCAATACTAACGTTAGTCCAACGCTGTGAGTCCGCCAACGTTGGTGATATTAGACAGAAAGTGGTGGTGCACTGGTTGGGGGCATTATAAAGAGGTGCACCATGTCTCGCCCAAAGAATTAAATATCGCTTTGTTATTTGATATTCCCTCCTTTGCTGGTAACAATCCGGGACAGTTCTTCAAAAAAAAGAGTTTGCCTTCTCAACCCTCACTTACTTATCTCTGAAAAGTCGGGATTTTTAATGCAGCCCCTTTTAAAAATCACCGCTATATCAATACGGAGTCCAGAGAATTACTGGGATCTGATTCATACCACTTCAAAGGATAACAACCCAAAAGCATATCGTGTCTTTTCCAGTCAGTGGATGAGAGCCCGTGGCCCTTTGCAACCTTTCGTAACCCCCACCAAAGGGTTTGTCCTCCTTCATGGGTCTGGGTCTGAATCCGAATCCGAACAAAGACATGAGGCGTGAGATGCTCCACATGAGCAGTGTTCCCTTTCCGGAAAATTTCCTCTGAAACCAAAACAACTCCACCCAGTTGATTTGCTCACGCCACTTCTGATTGGACCTGGTGGCTCTTTGCTTGCACACAGCCTTTATATATCATTGCGGTGGATGCATGCATGAGTGTTTTTCTTGGCTCTGACTCTGATGGCTCGGAGGAAAATGAAAACCCCATATGTGGCAAAATCTTTCAAGTTGCACCACCGCCGTGTTTACCCCCCACTTCCGCTTGATTCATTGCGGAGTTGGTGGCCCGATCTACTACCCGGCGTACATCATCACTGGCTGTTTTTTTTTTTTTTTTTTTTTTTTTTTTTTTTTTTTTTTTTTTTTTTTTTTTTTTTTTTTTTTTTTTTTTTTTTTTTTTTTTTTTTTTTTTTTTTTTTTTTTTTTATATATAGATTTTTTTTTTATCATCAAGCCTACCTGCGGCAGTGCCGCGGAAAACAACCGGGCGAGATCTGAAACTCCAACTTCGGAGTTCAACTTGAGCTTCACCCATGCTTTAATTGATTTTTTTTTTTTGTAGTTTATTTCTAATGACCTGCTGATCCGACTTAGTTCATCGCTACTTTGGGGACACTGTGCCACCATTGTTTACAGTTAGCTCCCCATTAGGGTTTTTTTTTCGGGTGCTTTTCTCTCCGATACTTTTTTCCCTGCAGTACTTTTTCGTATCTTGTATTCTGCACTCGCACGGCTATCGGCACATTTTCATGCAAACAAATGCACCTGCACCCGTTTGAATAGAGATAAGAGATGCCCAATTATTACCGCAATGATTACGGCAATATATCGTGTGAGGTGGGAACAAAATGCGTTTGCAGAAAAAGCCGGAGATGACCAAAATCCGATATAAGAAGACCAGCTGCCCCATACGAATTTTCTTGCTCGTCAACGAAACATATCGATGAAGTTTTCAGCCATTGTTTCTGCGGCAGCCTTGGTTGCGTCGGCCGTTGCTCAGCCTGTGGACAAGAGAAGCATTGTTAACTCCACCAAGGAAGTCACCACCAACGATGACTTCAAGGCATCATATGGAAAACCTTTTGCCATTTTCCAACCCAAGGTTCTTGTGGTCAACATGTTCTTTAAAGAACAAACGCCATGGTTGAAGGCAATGGATTTCGTGCATAACATCACCATCCCAGGATTGCCTCCAGCATACCCAACCGTTTTCTGTAACGGCAACTATACCGTGTGTGAAATGACCACCGGAGCAGGAGAGATCAACGCAGCTGCCTCTATCATGGCCTTGGGGTTATCTCCATTGTTTGACCTTTCTCGTACATACTTCTTGATTTCCGGCATTGCAGGCGGTGAGCCCCAACACACCACCATGGGTTCTGTCACCTTCGCCAAGTATGCCGTTCAAGTTGCTTTGGAGTACCAGACCGCATACCAGGACTTCATCAATGTGCATCCCGACTGGACTTCGGGCTACTGGGCTTATAAGACCACAGACCCATGGTCGTACGCCGGCAGTGTGTACGGTACCGAGGTCTTTGAGGTCAACGAGAACTTGAGAAACAGAGCTGTGGAGTTGGCCAAAACCGCCACTTTACAAAACGGAACCGCTGGAAATGCTGCCTACAGAGCTCTCTATACCGAGGATGCTGCGCGTGCCTTGCCATCGGTGGTCAAGTGCGACGCCTTGACCTCGGACACTTACTTCACCGGTAACACTTTGAGTGACTATTTTGGTTTCTACGCCGCCATGATGACCAACGGCTCCGCCACATACTGCTCGACTGCCCAAGAGGACAACGCTTCTTTGGAGGCTGTCACTAGATTGCACCGGTACGGTCTTGCGGACTACAACCGTGTGGTGGTGATGAGAACGATTTCCGACTTTACCAGACCACCTCCATCGCGCTGCAACGATACCGTGGGCTGGTTCAACGACCCACAAGATGGTGGCCGTGCTGTCTCATACGCCAACTTACCAATTGCCGGTATGCCATTCGTCAGGGACGTGTTGAGCCACTGGGATGATGTGTACTTTGCCGGAAAGAAGTATGCACCCGAGAACTATACTGGTGACCTTCTCAACACTCTTGGGGGCAAACCCGACTTTGGAAAGCCTTCTTTTGTTATCTCGTGATCTGAAGCCTACGCGTCCTAAAGCTGTACTGGCACAGGGATTTCCTGGCAGTGGCCGCATTTTGATAGAGTGGGTGAGGTTGACTTTCAAACCTTGAAAAGCCATGAACATAAATATATATAGGGGTCGCCGAATGTCCTACAAGTGCGCCTGAGAGTTGTACTTAAAGTAAATCGTGGATATTCGGTCCAAGAAAAGAACACATAAGTCATAATATCCATACTAGCCATACTAGCCATACTAGCCATACTAGCCATACTAGCCATACTAGCCATACTATAAAGATACCGCAGAACCTAAAACGTAATTCTTTTGTTCCCCGCCAAACACATGGGTTATGGAACTGAAAGCGGTACTTAAGGAATCTTCAGAAAGATTAATCCTGAATAATTTAACCAAGTTTTCTCTGAAATCTCTTGTCAGTGTAGCCTGTATGGCAACACTACCATGTCGTCCAATGAGTCTTCATACAGAAGTATTCATACAAAAGTGTATCTACCGAGCCATAAAGCAAATCCACTCCATGGCATAGATTAGAGGCCGCTATCAAGATACTTCGCCGTTGCCTGACTCGCAAGCACATGATGGAGGACCATGTGCGCAAGCGCGATGATATGTTCACCGATAGACAGAACTATCACTTCCACACAAGCAATTTTGGGTATGGCCCAGTCACGTAGTTGATGTGGTCACAGAAACTGGGAGAAGTCAGACTTCGATACCTTCGTCGACTGGTTCAAGGAATGGCACATCGACCTCCTCGAGAAAACCCGCCTCAGAATGTTCGAGGATGACCTCGAAACCTCCACCGTACCAGTACATCTTGGACTTAAAGTGCACCCCGCGTGCACCGAGCCAACTGACAGCTAGTGGCTCTCGAACGCGTGGTCGGGATTATCGAAATCCCGGAATATATCTCGGGGAATCTATGATCATAGTGAAGTTTTATAATTACGAGCAGCGCATTGGCATTGACCGTTTTGGCTTTGACCTGGCCAGTATGCTACTAACCCGGATTGGTTGCGTGCACGAGATACAGGACAATTCCACTTCGCGGCCACGACTGGTTATACCCAAGCTTCACATACCCAAGCTTCAGGCCCAGAGCGATAGTTGCAATATTGAGAGTAAAAGTAGATAGTATGAAGCAAACTGCCTGTGACACAGTAGTGAGTGCACCTTAAATTAATTGGGACTTTCGTTTTGCTTGTCAAGTTGTGTGACAAGTTGTTTATCATGTATGTGATCGTTCACTGGACATTATAAGGTGTTCTCTGGAGAGGCATCAATCAAGGCGACAGGTGCACACACACACAAATTTTAACAATGGGCTAAGGCATCATTCAATCCAAGTGAAATCATTTAGATTCCCGGAATTTCAACCAATCGACTCAGGAAACCAGGCATCTACTCGAATCAAATCAATAGTAGATCATCAAATGTGTTTCGCAACTGGACGCCTTCTAATTCCGCCGGTCTCTCATCGCAATCTCCTATCAAAATGACAATCTCTTATCCTTTGACTTAGAATAAGAACGTCCTTATATCACTTCTTGCACTATTTCTATGCAATAATTAGATATTCCATGCCATACCGACTGAATCAAAAAAAAAGGTTCGATACAACCTGTTCACGTGTCGTATCTGGATATCAAGATAACCACTCGCAATCAAACATGTGAACACCCGTAGATCAACCAACAGAAAGTTTATTTTCCAGTCTATCGCAGGTTCAAATAAACAGCCTGGTATATAGCTGGTTATCAAATACGGAATTTTCTGATTCTTTGCCTCGTTTTTCAAGTTTGACATCCGTAGAACGCGGCGTCTAAAAATAACTGGCTTCATTCAACGAAGGCCGAGACCCCAGTTCTATCCATGTAAAGAAACCCAATTTCTTACTCAGAACTCCACTGTACCATAGTCCAAGTAATACGAGAATTTTTCTCTCCAGAATGATCCCATAAAAAGTAAGAAAAAAAAAAAGAAAATTAAGAAAAGACACATGCAAAATGCAAAATGCTAAATGCCAAAAGACCAATTGAGGGTCGTGCGAATCACATACTTAGCATAGACCCCACTTCACGATGATCACAATGGTCCAATTAAGGAAAATTTAAAGTCTCACCAACATTGGAAGGAAAAATTAAACGCCAAAAAAAGAAAAAAAGAAAAAAAAAAGAAAAAAGAAAATTACTCGATAGGCCTTGCCTGAGAGTTTTTCTTTCCCCTGCTGTAACTTTTGCCTTGGTGTGTATCACTCACAATACCTGACTGGTGACTGAACCCTTCTTTGCTCCTCACCTTCGCCCCAACGAATCACTATCCTGCATGGCTCGTTCTCGACCTGCCCGAAATTGTCACGCCAAAACTTTCTTGCTGTGTTGTTATTCTTTCCTTTCCCGAATTCCCAAACCTAACGATGGTACGTAAAAAATAGACACCGCTCAAAACGAAAGAAATAAGAGGAACAGATGTACATGAATTCATAAGACTCTGGAGAATTTTTTTTTCTCAGAGCGTCTGGGATCGAAGTCACATGTCCACCAGCCAGAACTGACTGGAGCTCGAGCTACACAGTGGTATCGCCACCGGAATGTATAGTCACCATCACCGGGAAAGAAGAGAAAAGGAGTTGATGTGGTGAAAAAGGAAGTGTGTAACCCCTTACAATAGTTAAGGATTGCTAAGCGGAAGAATGCGTGACACGTGCGGCAGAAATCTTGTTTGTTTCAGATCCCTAGAACTCACAAGAAACGCGCAGAAACCCACGATTAGATGAATAAGCTTTGTTTCACGTATGTTTCACTTGTGTTTAATGTGTGTTTCGCGTGTGTTTCATGTGTGTTCCACGCGTGTTTCATATGTTTCGTGTGCCTACGTGTGTTTGAGACGTGTTTCGAGCTCACCTACAGCTTTCTTCGCTCCTAGCTTGTGTCACTGCGTTGAGCATGTGGTAGCCCCTGGACCGCCATGCGCGTTTGTTCTCCATCTGGGCCTTGTCGCTGCATGTCCAGCCACGTCTCCTTCCATCTGCGTATTATTTCCAATTTAGCCGACAAACACCGAGGACTTGACCTGTTGATTTCACCCGCCTTTGTTTTCGTTTCTCTTTTTCTGTGTCTACCTTTTTTTTTCTCGTTTATCTGTCAATCCATCTTTCCTATTGACTGTTACTAACATGACCAAGGCCGAAAAATTATCTGAAGAACAAATCGCCGAATTTAAAGAGGCTTTCTCGTTATTCGACAAGGACAGCGATGGCAAGATTACAACCAAGGAGTTGGGTACTGTTATGAGATCCTTGGGACAAAACCCATCTGAAAGCGAATTGACGGATATGATCAATGAAGTTGACACAAACAGCGACGGATCCATTGACTTCCCGGAATTTTTGACCATGATGGCCAGAAAAATGAAGGACACAGATTCCGAGGCTGAGATTGCCGAGGCTTTTAAGGTCTTTGACAGAAACGGAGACGGTAAGATCAGCGCCGCTGAGTTGAGACACGTCTTGACCTCGATTGGTGAGAAGTTGTCCGATGCCGATGTGGACCAAATGATCAGAGAGGCCGATACCAACAACGACGGCGAGATCGATATCCAAGAATTCACACAATTGTTGGTTGCCAAATAAGAGCGTCGCTTCTTCTTCTCTGTGCTGGACGTAAGCTCCAGTACTCCTCATGACTAAAATCTCGACGTTTTTCGCTTTTGTTATATCCCCACCAAGTTATATTCTTTTTATTTTTTTTTTAACTTAATGTTTGCCCCCGTTTAGGGGCACTGCTACATACTTTTCTTCAAACAAATAATTTTGACTTGTTACATACGTGTTAATACAAACTTTGAAGATGCATATTTATCTGTATCCTCATCTTCTTGTGCTTGGCAACCGGGAAAAGGATCTGTTGTACACGCTTGACGAAGGTCTCGGGTACGCATGCCTCGTAGAAGCATCATATCCCATGTTTGGATCAAACTTATCTTCGTCTTCCTCGTCCTCAATATGGTGCACGTCATGACTTTCAGGTGCCGAAACTGCTCGATTAGATGGTACATGGCCAAAGTTAAGCTCATTGATATTCCTGTTAACGAGATATCTCAAGGCATTGTACCAAGTATTGTGTCTTTGCCTGGTTGGACAGGTAATTTTAATAGACTTGGTTTTGCAATGAATAATGATACTCTTATAATGAAGTCCAGTTGGGAGAGGGTTATTATCCTCTACACTTTCAACTCTTTCGATGGCCATGGCCTTTGTCTTTACTTCCGCTGGATTGGTCAAAACTGGGTTTGAAGATGACCAGTAAAGCGTCAATGAGTACGGATGCACCCAGAAGTACCTCTCGTGACGACTGGCGGATATGGAGCTCAATGGCCCAAGCTTTCTATAGTATTTGAACAAATATTCTCCGATGACCACCTGTGTAATTGCAGGGATCATTGACCGGTCGGTGAATGAGATATTAGTTGCAATAGAAAGTCCCGCAATAGAGTCAATCACGCTCTGGTGAGAGTCCACCGTCAAGTTAGAACGCATCGACCTCGAAGTTGGAAAGCTTGACCTACCAGGTGGCTTCGCAAGCGTGCTTAACATACCAATAGAAGTTGTTGGAGAAAACATGTTCCCTGAATCCTCGCTATCCAGGTTGAGAACGGGTGTCTTAGGAAGGGGGCTCTCTTTCACGTAGCCTCTCTTCTCAGCGTGTTGCCTGAACAAGTCATCATTCACCTTCTCGATGTTCAAAGGTTCCAGGCGACTCAATTTTTGATAATAAGTGGTTGGGATAAGCGTCACCTTTTCAGTGTCGGGAGTCCGTGCCAAAGTGGTAGGAACAAATGCGTTTCTAGGGACACATATTAAGTTCCAGCTTTTGGCAGCCTCAACGAACAAACTTCTATCTTTGACGGTTTCTTGTGCTCTTTTCAACTCATGGAGTTGTGAGCCTGGTACAACACTAAATCCTAGCTCTTCAGCTCGTCCACGCAATTCTTGCTCGGACAAAGTCTTGCTTTCTTCAGCGGAACTCTTCAATTCTTGGTACTCCTTCTTATCCAAAACAACCATATCGAGTCTTCTCAGATTCTGCACGAGCGCGGCCTTAGTGAGATCACGGTCGGGTTGCTGACCCAAGCTGTGAATCTTGGAATCCTTTTCTATCAAACTTTGTTTAAGCTTGGTCAATTCTGCAGAAGGTAAAACGGACAAGGAAAGGGCTGCTGCCGCTTTTCCAATCATGTCTTTATCGTTGTGAATCTTTGACTTTTTCACCACATCCTCATACACTGGCCTATCTATGCATACCATGCCCAACCGCTCAGCACTCAGTTTCAACTCTTCGGGGCTTAATGCAAGAGTGTGTTCGGCATCATCAAAGTCCGGGGAGGAGGAGTCTATTCTCACCTTGAAGCCCTTTTGCTCAAGCCAATCAATAACTTCATCAGTAGCAGACAAAGAATCATCTGCCTTTTCTTTACTCACCACGATCAACCCCTTCGAGCGAGCTGCCTCGGCAAATTGTTCAGGGGAAGCCGCGGTAGAGTTAGACTGCAAGAACGAATATTTGATCTTTGGAACCACCTCATACCCACGTGTACGCAATTCATCCTTGACAGCATCAAGTTCATCTTCATCCGACGGCAACTTAAAGGTTTTAGCTTCTTGTAACTGCGACAAAATATTCTTGTGTTCATTCTCATCAAGTAACACTAATCCTTTTTCTTGCGCAAGGTCCTCGACACTTCTTTCGCTTTGTTTCTTGAGTTTGGTATGCTCTGAAAGAGGGATCATGATAAGCCCTGAAGCCTTGGCTTTTTCCATCAAGTAGTCACTGGATGGCGAGTTAACTTTATCGCGCAATTGTTGAAGCTCGCCCGATTCAATAATCTCAAGGTTCTTTTTTTGAGCTTTCAACTCCAACGGCTCTTCGAGGTCTTTCTTCATCTGCTCGTACTCATCCGAGGAGACAATAGTCATTCCAAGCTTCTGGGCATTTTGGGTAAGTTGGTCCATCGATGGTTTGTTAGCCTTGAGAAGCATTGCGTCATATTCTTCGCTGGATATGATCTTGAGATTCTTTCCAGCAATATGATCATCAATAGTTCTGTTCGCCTTCTCATTGAGTTCAGTGAGCTCCTTGGAATTCACCGTCTCGTATCCATGAACAGCAGCAGCTGATTTGACATCGGAAAGAGTTGGCAGGTGGGCTTTCGAGTGGAGCAGATCAAATTCTCCAACTGGAAGAACCATCAATCCTGATTGAGCGGCTCTGTCTTTGAGTGTATAAGAAGCTTCACGCTTCAAATCGGCTAGCGCTGTTTTATCCACCAACTCCTTCTCCAAGTCGTTGGCCTTGGTTGTCAAATACTCGAGAGATGGTTTCTCAATTTTGGACGTCAACTCTTGGTGCTCAATTATAGGCAAAACCACCATATTGGCATCAAGGGCCTTGGTTTCCAAAGTCTTTGAAGCCTCTGCCTGTAACTCTGCCAATTCTCTCTCTTTTGTCGTAGCGTAACCATGTTTCTGGGCAAGCTCTTTCATGCCATCGACACCCAAAGATCTTTCGTACTCCTTAGAATCGATTACTACCTTTTTATCCTTGGAAGCTCTTGACTCGAGGGTCTCTTCCGAAGCCTCTTTCAATTGATGGTACTCTGTTAATGGAATAGCAACTAGGGACATTTTAAGAGCCTTTTCATGCACTGATTCTTCCAGTTTGCTTCTAAGTTCCTTGAACTGCGCCTCGGGAATCAAAATACAATTTAACTTTGCGGCCAACCCTTCAAGAGTTACCAATTCAGGAGCCTCAAAGAATTTTTCAAGCAGTTTCAATTTTTGAGAGTTTTCGTTGAGACCCTCGAGTGAAGCTTTCTGTATCACAACCATTCCCGCGGCATTTGCCTTCGACTCTAAGGACTCGCTAGCATCAGCAATCAACTTGTCATGGTCCTCATCAAGAATAACCCGTGATTTATGGTCCTTTGCCTTTTCAGTCAAGAATTCCAAGTCAGGGGCCTCAAGTTTCGAAGTTAAGGTTTTGTACTCCTCTTTTGTGAGCGACACGAGCCCAGCCTTTTCAAGTTTGGTAGAGAGTGGTTCAGTTAACACTAGGTAATCGTCCTTAGAAACGATCTTGTGGTTCAAGCTTTCGGCATTCTTTACCAAATATTCAATTGTTGGGGAATCAATTTGCTTCACGATTGAATCATATTCATCTTGTGAAACCACAAGACACCTATGAGTCTCAGCTTTCTCACGAAGATAATCAATCAGAGGGCTGGCTAAGGATTTTAGTAAGCTCTCATATTCTTCTCGGGACAATACAGTACTTCCATCCTCCGCAGCCAATTCCAGAACCGTCTTTGAGTCCTTCTCAATCAACCGATCATACTTTTCAAACTCCACCAATTTCTGTCCCTTTGATTCTGCCTGTTCCCTTAGGTACTGGATGTCTGGGCTTTGGAAAGATTTCTCGATCTGGTCTAAGTCTTTGGCTCTAGTAGCCGTCAAAAGAACATAGCCGAGGTCAGTTGCGCGCACTTCAATAACTTCGAGCGGTGGTGATTTAGCAAGTTGTTCCTTTTCCTTGAAACTAGCAATCTGGTCGGTCGTCAAGAGATCAAGACCTTGGATAGATGCCTTGGATCTCAAATATTCAACAGATGGAGATTCAAACAAGCTCTTCGTCTTCTTAAGAGATTCCAATTCATTAGTCGACACAACTTCTGCGTTATGAATTCCGACTTTTTGCGAAAGATATTCAAGTGATGGGGATTGATAGTCCTTCTCCAAATTGGAGATCTCCTTTGATCTATCATCCGAAATAAGCACATGCCCTGAGCTAACCGCTTTTTTGTGAAGGTGCTCGAGTGTAGGGGAGTTAGCACACCTATTCATATTTTCATACTCGTCGATTGGAAGAAGTTTATGCCCCTGGCACTTCGCACTATCGGATAAGTACTCGATTGATGGTGCATGTAAGCGCTTCTCGCATATCTGCAACTCGGATAATTCAGAGGAAGCGATAAGTCTCTTGTCAAGGGCCTCTGCGTGCTTGGTGAGATATTCAATGCCTGGGGTATCAAACTGAGCTTCAATATTTTCGAGTTGAGTCAATCTCAAGCTTGGAACAAGAGTCCTTCCACTAACCTCGGCATGCGATTGCAAATATTCCAATGTAGGAGATTTATAAGATGACTCCGTTGATAACAAAGAATTGAGCCTAGTAGCCTCAATAATTTCCCGTTTATTTGCCTTGGCGTGTTTCTCCAAATATTCAATCGAAGGTTCATTATAACTCTTCTCGATTTCTTTAAGGTTCTGAAGTTCACTCAAAGAAACCGCTTCCATCGACCTACTTTGCAACTTCAGCAGTAAAAATTCGAGACTAGGATCACTTGCTGTGGATCTTAAGGCACCAAGCTCCAGACAAGCCACGACTTCATGGTCGTGCGTCTTTGAGTGTTTCTTGAGATACTCGAGCAGCGGCTCCTCGATTTGCCTATTCAAAAGCGCCAATTCGGCAGACGGCAAGAGTACCAATTTCTTGGACGATGCCTTTTCTGTTAAGAACTCTTTAGAAGGGTTCTTAAAGTTCTCCTGAAGCTTCTCAAGTTCTGTAGATGTGATGAGTTCGCGGCCAGAGAGTTTCGCTTTTTGTACCAAGTAGTCATCATTTGGATTCTCCCAAGATTCGCGCAAATATTTATACTTTAGCTCATTGACAAGAACATAATCCTTTTCTTTGGCTTTTTCTTGTAAAAATTCTAAAGATGGCAGACGTGAGATTGCGCTCAAGTTGTCGTATTCCTCGTTTGTAATGAGCTTCATGTTGGCAATTCTCTCTTTGTCCTCGAGATGTTTCTGGAACTCCAGGCTTGGAACTGCAACGTATCCATGCGAGGAAATATTCTTCGTGAGGAACTCGAGTTTTGGATTTTCAATCGATCTCCTCAATTTCAAAATATCGTCTTTCTGCACAACTTCATGTCCCAAGCGGTCTGCGTGTGTACTAATATGGTCAATTCCGGGTTTTTGGGCCAAGGTTTGAATATCTTCGAGCTCCTTCTTCGGAATAGTCGCCAAGCCAAATACACGGGCAGTTTTCTGGACATGATCCATATTTGGGCTATGAGCAAGCATTTTCAAATCATCATATTCAGACTCGGGTATAACAACACAGCCGTGTTTCGATGCCTTTTGCGTAACATGTTCAATGTCGGGATCATTTGACAATTTCTTGAGTTCATCGTATTCACGTATTGGTAAGAGTGCATTCTGATATTTCTTTGCCAACTCCTTGACTCTGTTGATGTCCGGACTCTCAGCAAGAGTCTTCAATGCCTCGTACTGGGTAAGGGGCAAAATCTTATGGTCACTAACACTTCTCATCTTCATTACGTGTTCAAGTGGTGGGTCAGTTGCCAATTTCTGAAGATTCTCGACTTCTGAAACTGGCAACAACTCGTGATCTTGTTTGTGTGCATGATCCTTTAATTGAGCAATAGTCGGTTCATTGGCTTGCTTGACAAGAATCTCATACTCATCCTTGTGCACGACAACATGCTTGAGAGCTAGAGCCAGTTTCACTACATCACTTAGTGTTGGCTCATGGGCAAGTTTGACGAGAGCATCATGTTCTTGTTTGGGAGTCACAACATGGTCGAGAGAAGCAGCGGCCTTCTCTACTTGCGTCAAGCTTGGGGTATTCACTTGTTGAAGAAGTTTCTCGTGAGATTCTGATGAAATTACAACAGACGAATGGCCCTTTGCCAACTCGATAGTTCTACTCAATGAAGAGTCCGAAGCAAGCGACAAAATATTTTCAAAATCAGACTTAGGAACAATCACATGTTTGTGGCCCGCGGCCAACTCGCTTACACGATCAAGCGAAGGATCTTGCGCAAGCTTTTTGAGGCGGTCATGATCATCGGCAGGAATAACAATATGCTTATGGATATCTGCACAGTTTTGTAAATGAGAAACCGTTGGATTGAGTGCCTTTTCTTTCATATTCTCATACTCGGAAACCTTCACCATTATGGAGTCGTGTTTTGACGCTACTTTTGCGATATGTTCAAGAGTTGGATCAAAGGCACAACGCACTGCCTCCTCGTACTTCAATTTTGGTGTAACAACAAGATCCTTCTTCTCTGCAGCTTCCTCGAGTTGCGTCAATGTGGGTCTCAACGCCAATTCTTCGATCTCAGAATACTTTTCCTTTGAAAGAACCACAAAACCCTTCTCTGTTGCTTTCTTTTCGATATATTCGGAGCCGGGAGATTCGATATTCTTCTTCATGGTTTCGAGTTCTTTATCATCCAACAAACAGTGACCACAAGATGCCGCCATACTCTGAAGTTCGGCGACTGTTGGTTCATTAGCTTTCCTCTGCAACTCTTTCAATTCATCAGATTCGACTGCAACAAGTCCCAACTTAGCTGCCCGAGAAACAACAGTTTCCTTTGAAGGGGACTCGGCGTCATCCTTGAGCTTTTTAACCTCCGACTTTGGTAGTGGCACAAGTCCCAATTTGGTAGCAGCCTCTTTAACATGACTTTCTGGGGGATTGTTGGCCAACGTCTGTAGGTTTTTGTAATCCGAATCGGAAAGCGCAACCAAACCAACCTGTGAAGCCTTGGAATTTATGAATTCAGCGGAAGGAGATTCCAATTGTGTTTGCAATTTCTTGAGCTCATCTCTATTAATTGCCATCATATCATAAAGTGCAGCCTTTTCAGACAAGTATTCGAGAGAAGGCTTCTGGAAGTCCGATGTCGTCAACAAAACATGATCCCTCTCTTTAGCTTTATCTTTAATGAAGTCTAACAGTGGTGCGTTGATGAGAGCTTGCGAAGTCTCGTGGTCCTTCTTTGAAATAACCACCATGTCCAATAGTTTAGCTTTTTCTGAGATATGATCAACGCTTGGCTTTTCCGCCTTTTCTTTAATAGAAGATAATTCGTCTTCTGAAACCACAACTTGATCGTGTACCTTTGCCTTGTCAATGATATGCTTCAAGTCAGGGTAGTGAGCCAAAGAATGCAAAGAATCGTAATCTGCTGTTGGAACGAGCGTCATCTTCGCCAGCTCTGCTTTTTCCTTCAATTGTTCGATAGTTGGCTTGTTAGCTTGTTGCTCTAAAGCAGCAAGTCTGTCGCGGCCAATTATTTCATGGCCTAAACCACCACAAACACGCTCCATATGAGCCAATGAGGGCTTCTCTGCGCAGATCTTAAGTTCCTGGTGCTCATTGACGTCAACGAGAAGCGTATTATGGAGTGAAGCTTTCTCCGAGAGTTCATCGATAGTGGGTGCCAATGCTTTTCTTTGAAGCTCCTCAAATTCGGTTCGGGGCAAAGCAACTAGTCCATTCTTTTGAGCGTGGCTCTTGATAGCGTCAACCAGAGGATTATTTGCAGCCTTATCTAAACTACGAAGCTGTTCGGTCGACAAGACGCTTAATCCCAAGAGTGAAGCCTTCTTGATCAAATGATCCTTATCAGGAGAGTTAGCACTAACCTTCAATTTCTCGTGCTCTTCTTCAGATAAAATGTTCATGTTCAACTTTTTGGCCTTTTCTCGAAGATGGTGTTCATCCGGTTGGTGGGCAAGTGTTTTTAACTCGGAATGATCGTCATCGGATAACAATTTATAGCCGAGAGATCTTGCCTTGGAACTCAAATACTCAACACTTGGGGCATCTGAGATTTGCTTCATCTTCTCATACTCGGATTCCTTGATCAATTTGTAGTTCTTCTCCTCTGCCTTGGTTGTTAAGTAATCGACTGAAGGTTCGCAAGCTTGCTTATAAAGCGATGTATACTCAGGACCCGAAAGAGTGACGAGCTGGTGCTTCTCAGCGTGCTTTTGAACATGCGAAAGGCTTGGTTCGTGTGCGAGTTTATGCAAAGTTTCGAACTCCTTGTGAGGTGTCACAGTATAGCCAACCGCCTTTTCTCTCACGTGCTCGATAGAGGGGTTGTGTGCTAAGTTTTCGAGAGTCTGAAACTCAGTGTCGGGAACAACTCTGTGACCCAAGCAAACAGCTCTAGATTTCAAAGAATCCAAGTTTGGCTCCTTCAATTTTTGGTAATCTTCGTTCGACAAAACCAAATGGTCATTCTTGGTCGACATGCTCCTGAGGTGTGAAATTGGGGGATTGTTGGCCAAGACTTGTAAGTCTCTATACTCCTTCTCCTCGATAATGACGCGTTCCTGATCTTTAGCGTTTTTGGTCAAAGTCTCCAAGTCGGGCGATTTGAGACTAGAAAATTGATCATCGGATAATACCTTAAAACCGAGTGCTTCTGCCTTGTTTGTGATATCTGAAATGCTTGGATGGTGAGCTTTCTTCTCCAATTCATCGATATAGTCAGATGAAGAGATGAAGAAACCCATCTCGTTTGCCTTCTTGGTGAGATAATCCTTAGAGGGCTGCTCATATTCAGTTTCTAGATTCTTGAGGCGTTTGTACTCGTCATTAGGTACCGGGTATAAGTTCGCCGCCTTGCATCTAGAAATCAAAAACGATTGAGGAGGCGACAGAACCAACGCATCACTCTTTCTAAGGCTAGCCAAATGTTCAGACTCCACTGGTTCGTAGCCCTTCGTCTTGAGATGTTCACAAAGGAATCCAAGGTCCGGGTTTTCATACTTATTTTTGACTTCTTTCAACTCTTCAAGCTCCTCGCCTGGGATTGTGACAATACCTTTGGCGAGCAACCTAGCATTCATTTCCTCTTCACTCAAAAGCTCGTCATGTTCCTTCTTACTCAATAAAACATAACCCTTATTCTCCACCACAGTTGTAAAACGCTCGGCGTTCATACTGGAGATATCATTGTACTCAAGCTTAGCATAATCATCCAGAGTCAAGAGTACCAAATTATTGTCGCGAGCAAATTGCTGAACTTGAACTTCGGTGATAGGTTCTGCGGCTCTCGAAAGCTCTTGAGAAAGGACTCTTTGCTTGGTTGGTTTTTTTGGGGCTTCAAAATCCAGCTCAGAGCTATCAGTGTCGTTGAGGTAAGAGTTTGTTCTCTTTAGTTCCAGGCCGATTTCAAGGTCTTCGGGAAGCTCTTCGGGAATGTCCTCATCAGACTCCTCCATGACGCGGCGGGAGGGCTTCGAAGGCGTAGATCCGCTGGCATCGGCGCCAATGAAGTTCTCCCAGTTATCATCCTGTGGCCAAGCGGACCCCCCGGAAGGCGATTCCTGCTCCAGGTCATTCAAAATGATGAATTTGGAATTTCTCTTTGCGGGCAGAAAAAACGTTGAAGTTCTCGCTGAAGCGGAAGGCTGTGTGGGTTCCTTGTACCTCACTTTACGGGCACTCTTGGGGGTATTTCTAGAAGATGTGGTAGGGGCATTTTTCAACTTCAAGAGCGCCGCTCTGAGACGCGAAACTGTACGCGAGGAATGAGCCAAGTTGGCCTTGAGTGTTTCAACCTCCAAGTCAGAACTCTCTGGATTGATAACTGCTGGTGCAGCGAGAAAATCTGCGGAATCCTGAAGAATGTTGTCGAAATCCAATGCATCCACGGAGACGTCGGCATCGGCAGCAAGAACGGCAGCAGGATCTGGCAGTGGTTTTTGAGGGGCCTTCTCTGCATCAGCTGCCGACTCAAAGTCGATGACTTTTGCATGTAATGCATCATTCTCGTCGTTGAGCTCGTCAATGCGTGTGGTCAACTCAGCGAGCCTTTTCTGCAAAGAATCTTGCACTAAACGGAGATCCGAACTCAATGTAGCAGCTTTCATCTGATGCTCGTCGTTATCCCTCTGCAAATTGGAGATACGGAGGGTGTTCTCGTTGTGGGTGCGGACCAACTTTTCATTGGCAGAACGAAGGGCCTCTAACTGCTCAGAAAGCTCGGAAACGCTGGTCTCCAACTCCCAATTCTTGTCGCGGAGATCGAGTTCGTTGTTTGCAGCAAAGGTACGCGTCTGGGCAAGCGAGGTAACTTTCGTTTTGTACTCATTAAGCTCATCTATCTGGCTTTTCAACTTCGCTTTGATGTTATGGTTCTCTGCAGTTAACCTACGACACTCACTGAGCAAGTTTTCACTGAGTCCAACTACAAAATTCATGTCCTGTCCTTTGGATTCCGGCCGTAATTGTGGGTTGGGTTGCGGGAGCGCACGGGGACCTCTGAGCCCTGTTGGGGGTGCTTGTACGGGGGTGTTGCTACGCCTTAACACAGAGGAGCTCGAAGGAGGAGGCCCGGGATTTCCCACAATAGACAGCGATGTGTTTGGCGCGGAGTGAGGAGCCGCTGGAGGCGAGTTTGGGGCGTTCGGTGCGCTTCTATCGGCATAAGGGATTGGGATCGGAGGGAAGGTGGCCATGTGACCAGGGTCGGCGGCTAAGTCGGGGAAGAACACGGGGGTTTCTCCTGATGAGGCCAGAGAAATCTCCAGGGTCCGCAGCAGCAGCTCTGTGGTTCGCACACGGTGCTTATTAGCACCAAAAAGCTTGCGCTGGATGTCCGAAAGCTGGCCCCGGATGTCGTCTTTGCGAGGACTAGTGGGGGACATTCGAAAAAGGGAGCAAGCGGGGAAAAATGGGAGGGAAAACTGTGATTTTCAAGCGGCGAAAAGCTAGGGTATATAATGCGGGACACCCCGGTATGGTTGGGTGTTATTTTCTGGGTAATGGGGCCGGGAGTGAACGTATCTCGTTGAACTCCTGTTTTTTTTTTGTTGATGATGATGGTGGTGGTGGTGGTAACAATTGGCACGTGAGGATTTCCATTGCGAAAGATCAAATAAACACTGGTGTGTATATGAGCGGATGTGACACGCGCGCGTGCGACATTTTGCTGTTGTTGCGGCCTTCACGTGATGGGAAAGTGGACAAAGACTAAAATTGCCACTGGGCTTCAATCTTTCTAGTTTCCCTTGAAAGTTTTCATTGTATGAGTCGGGTGAATAAAGAAACGTTTCAATTTCTTTTTCTTTTCGTGTTTTCTCCTTTCTTTCCGATTTAGGTGGCGTCGGTGAAGTTCGGAACCTGTGATCCTGCCTTAGTGGGTTTGTGCCGCGGTCACTGCTAACCGCTGGACTCGTTCCCCGTATTTGTTTTGCATAGAATAAAAAAGTGGTCGAAACGTTTAATGATGTTTTCCGTTTCTGTTTGATTTTTGTCGACGTAAATCTTTTTTTTTTTTTTTTTGAAAACCAACTTGGGCTTGATATTGTTTGGCCGGCATAGGAAGGACAATATTCGGGGGCTCGCTGACACCGAGCGCTAGTGCTTTCGGGGCCATTCTCGCGTTGGCTGTGATAACATGTCACTGATTCGCACCACCAGACGCGACAACGGCAAAGATCGTCAAAATCAATGGCACGGGCTAAAAACAAGCAGCACAGTAGGGCTTAGTGGCCTAAAAAGATCTGAGCTAACAAGCCATACTAGAAATCTTGTGACAGAGGCAAAAGCTGCGTGTTCCAGTGTCGCGTAAATAAAATATATATTCTTATCACGTGACGGTTGGAATGTGTATGGCATTCTTCATCTAACCCATGCATCTGTTGATATTGCTGTAGAAGTATTTTCAGTATAGTTCCGTAAGGAAGGAAGTGAAAATTCCGTTTGTGGTGAATCTGGGTTCTTTTGAAGATGAAAAATGATGGGGTTGAAGGTGTCAAAGGTGTTAAAAGGACGAGCCACGAAATACTAAAGGGCAGATTACATACAAGTGGACAAAAGCGTGTAGATCTTTAAAAAAAAAAAAAAAATCACATCATAGAAGTTTAAGAAGCGCTTAAATTTCTTGCTTATATTATATTTTTCCTTAGACCGAGGTGAGTCGATTTCTTCGTATCTGGTATTGAATATTAAATAATAATCTTAGAATCGAAGACGCGAACAATTCAACAATGTTGCATCCCTTAATATAAGCCAATGGCATACTTAGCATACTTATTGTTGAACGTGCCAAACAGAATATTTCTCTTCCTTTTAGGTGGACCAATTGGAAACGTGGGTGTTTGACTTTGTTTCCACTCAAAAGACTGATAAAAAGTAGAAGACTTCTGGTCCTACCATTATATCAAGGATGAGGACATTATAGAAGGCATGGGTTCCCCCACGCCCGGACCGCGTGCGTTTAGTTTATCCGAAGGTGTCTGGGTTTCATACACTACCTGTTTGGAATTCCCAGTGAAGGAAGTGATGGCATTATTCAATTTTCTTCCCGACTTGAAATGAATGAACCACTTGGTTCTCGGCTTGTTGCACTACATGACACTCCCTAAAGTGCCGGTCAGCGCCGAAGTAACTAATCGGAAATTTTTTATATTTGAGTACCACTTAACAAGGTATTCGCGGGGGATTCGCCGTCACTCTTTAGTCCGAATTTAATACCCGCCCTCCAATTCCACATATATGAAATCAGCCAAATTTTTATATTGGAAAAAAAGGATACATCAGCTGGTTTTAGGCTTCTTCTTGCATGGCGACGTGACTAAATCTAAAAGGCAAATAGGTGAAGAATTGCAAGTCGGGGAGACACAGATTGACTAACGCCAATCGAACGGCAAAATATTAAGGCAAACATTTTGCAACCATACACAAGTCGAGGACGTTAGTAGAGCTGCATCACTATTGGCATGCCTGAAAGCTTTTGGATGCACAAAAACTAGGTATAACTTATCCAACACGCGTTGGTATAAATATGAGTCTCACCAGAATCAACAATCTAGTCAATGGGAATAAAGACAACATAAGAGACAACATAAGAGACAACATTCGTTTCATCATGGTGTGATTGAACATTCGAGGTTTCTTCCATGTACTGAAGTAGTATTGACATTTTTCTCAAAATCTCCTCAACCCCAAACCTCCATACGCAATTCTCACTATTACTCTGAAAGATAAGAGTATGCACCACATGCCCTTACTATGCACAGAACAACCACCTGGGTGGAAATATCTGCGCCATGTACAATGCGCACATTCCGGAAGTTATCTCAGAATTGTCTAAGCTACTTTTGCTTAACAAAACCAAAAACCACCTCCTCTTTTAGGGCTTTTTTTTTTTTTTTTTTTTGATTAAAGATTGTGGAACTTTCATCACAAAAACATAATTCTTCCTTGGCGCTACATACCATCACTCCTCCACCCCTTTGGGCTAGCCTATAGCCGGGAATGTACCCGCACTCGCACCTTAGGTTCTATCAGCAAAACCGCTAATCAGATAATGCGCTTGTGCAGAACACTCCTCCTCGGCAACGTCAAGGTGGATTTGGAAAGTACCGCCACGCGACATACAGCGTCTACTTTTTTGACTTCTCTAATGAGAGGAATTGTATGTTTACTTTCCAGGCTGCATTGCAAACGGTTGACTTGGCTTTGGGAAAGGAATTCCTCTATGATACTGAGGGATGCATTCTGGTAACTCCGTCTAGAGAGATGTTGAAAAACAAAAACACACAACGAAACCCCAAAGACCAAACCCCAAAGACAAAACCCCAAAGACAAACCCCCAAAGACAAAACAACGGAAATGCTTACCGAGGTGTGGCTCTAATGTGCACCCCCTCGGCTTATCACTGTGGCTGTCACCCGAGCCGCGCTGGGCTTAGCCCCAAACACGAGTGGCTTCATTCCTGAATTCCCAAACTTGTTGTTCAAAACAAAGAGCATAATGATGGTTTGACCAAACGGACACTTTGTTCAAAATGAACTAAAGCATGTAAAAAGATTCGGTCTGATATGGCCGTCAAAGGAAGAACGACAAAAAAACAGAAGCCCCATTGATTTTATCTTCGGGGTCGAACGAAACCTACTTTCTCATAACCGGCTTGACACCACGTCAAAATGTCTGCGTAATTTGACACCCGAGTTTATTTGGCACCCGGGGTTATTTGACACCCGGGGTTATTTGACACTCGCGATTATTTGACACTCGCGGTTATTTCCACATGGCCGCACGGCACCATAATGGCGGGTATTTCGTTCACGACCTATTTGCCATGAATGCCTTTATAAATAGGAATGGACTCGTCGAAGTAGCGGGGTTTTCTGGACAAGCCCACTCAACATGTTTTATCTTCAATGTGCTGCCATATTGGCATCGGTAGCATCTGCGGCCATTCTTCCAAATATTCAAGCCAACCACCTTAAATTGGACTTTTCCGTATGGAGAGGAGACTCCCCATCGGCGGCAACGAGGGGAGGTTCGGCAAAGGTTGTTGCATCCGGCGACTTCGCCGATCTCTATTTGGAGAATGTCCAGCAATACTACCAGTCCACTATTAAGATTGGTTCCAATGGTGACGAAAACAATGTTCTTGTGGACACTGGATCTTCGGACTTGTGGGTCATGGCAAGCAATGTGTCATGCTACGTTCTACCAGGGTCGCAAAAAAGGTCCATTGAGGAGTTTCCCACCTTTGTGCACACCCATCTTTTTGATTTCGACAACAACGAGTCTACTCCATCCGGCAGTCTCGCCAAGAGGTCATACAACACCACTTCCGCGGCAAGTAGCTCGTATAATGCACCCTCGCCAACGGAAACTGCCTCAACGAGCTACATCAGCGTTAACCCGTCTACATGTACATCTTTGGGCTCTTTCAACACCGCCGGGTCGACCTCGTTTAAGGTCAATTCCACTGCGCCTGCCTTTGGTATCGAATATGGTGGCGGCACCTTCGCAAATGGTATTTGGGGTACAGACTATGTTTCTGTTGGTAATTTGAATGTTTCTGATGTCAGTATTGCTGTGGTCAACGACACCACCTCGACCTACGGTGTGTTTGGCATTGGTCTTTCTGCTGGCGAGGTTACGTATGCGTACTCTCCTAAAGCCACCAGATACAGTTATGAAAACTTCCCTCTTCGTTTAAAGAGCACAGGAGTCACCAAGAAGGCTGCCTACTCGCTTTTTTTGAATTCGCCTGATGCCGATTCTGGCTCTATTTTGTTCGGCGCGGTGGATCATTCCAAGTACTATGGTCAATTGCAAACTGTTCCCATCCTCAACATCTACCCCCAATACGTCGACCGGCCCGCTAGGTTTGATGTCGGTGTCGACTCAGTCACTTTGGGCGACTCAAATCAAAACATTAGTATCTACAATCAGACATTTCCTGCATTGTTGGACTCTGGTACCACATTGTCTTCCCTCCCGTACCCCGTGGTTGATTCAATTGCCGCGCTGTTGAACGGTGTGTCTACAAGTTTCGGACTTTACGAAATTAGTTGTGCGTACAACACATCCTCGGCTTTCATCGCTTACAGCTTTTCTGGTGTGCAAATTAAGGCTCCATTGAGTGATTTGGTTTTGAGCGATGGAACCACTCCAAAATGCTACTTGGGTCTTGTGGGGCTGGCTGCAGTCAACCCGGAAGCTATTTTGGGTGACAACTTCCTCCGTCACGCTTATGTGGTGTACAACTTGGAAGACTTTGAGATTTCTTTGGCTCCAGTGAAGTACTCGGATGAGGAAGACGTTGACGTTATCTACAGCACTATTCCCCTGGCCGTACAAGCACCAGGATACTCGGCCTCCTCGTACGTTACGTCTGTTAAAGGCTACTCCGCCACTGCTGTCTTGACTTTACCTGTTGACCAGACTTCTGTTGCCACATCGACTCACGTTTCTGCTTCGGTTGGCTCATCTGACTACTCTTCTGCTTCGGTCGGTTTGTCTTTGCCTATAAGCTCGACTGAATCTGCTGCCCCTTCGTTTGTTTCGTCTTCTCCTACTTCTGTTGTTTTGTCTTCATCCGTCTATTCTACTATCGTTGGTCTGTCTTCAACGGTCTACCCCAGTGCTGTTGTTCTGTCTTTATCGGTCGACGCCAGTCCTGTTGCTCCGTCTTCGTCGGTCTCCTCTAGTCCTATTGTTCTGTCTTACTCTGGATACAGTAGCAGTCACGGTACCTCTTCTGTATCTTCGAATTCTTCCAGCGCTGCCCTGGATCTCTCCACTCTGTCCAGTGCTAATGGCTCTGTTTTCAGCAACAGTATAGCTTCTTCTGGAGCTACTGCGGTGTCCGCTGATACAGTGACCAGTACTGTTGCCACGACAATCATCACTATTACTTCTTGTTCGGACCATAAATGTGCCACGACTGCTGTCCCTGCCACGCAAGGTCCAACAACTATCACCACTAACGGTGAGACTACTGTCTACACTACTTGGTGCCCGGTTACTTCTTTTTCCGCCACTGAAACCGCATCCATCTCTTCCAGCTCTAACAGTGGTAGCCCTACTTACACTACCGCGTCTTCTGGAACTATTGCAGTGTCCGCTGATACAGTGACCAGTACTGTTGCCACGACAATCATCACTATTACTTCTTGTTCGGACCATAAATGTGCCACGACTACTGTCCCTGCTACGCAAGGTCCAACAACTATCACCACTAACGGCGAGACTACTGTCTACACTACTTGGTGTCCGCTTACTTCTGTTTCTGCCACTGAAACCGCTAGCACAGTAACACTCTCTGGGGCTAATGGTATCGTGGCTACTTACACCACTAAAGCTGTGGGAACAGCATCTACTAGTGTCACTACTGGTGCGGCTATCGTCACTTCCACGTCAACTAGCACCCCAGCCGGTACTGGTGTCAGCACTGGAGCCGTTCCAACCACAGTTGCAGCTCAATCGACATCTGTTTCGTCTGCTCCTGTCTCTGGCACTCCAGCCGTCTTCACTGCTCTCAACGGAGCTGGAAAATCTGGAGCAGGAAAGTTCGGTTCATCGTTGGCGATGCTTGCTCTTTCTCTTGCTTACTTATTGTAAGCGATTGAATGATATAATACGTTATACCCACCCTGTTTGAAAATAGTCTCCATTTCTTAGTTGCTCTTAAATATTTCTTAGTAGACTACTCTTTAACTTCATTCTTTTTATTCAATAAAATACACAAGTTTCCTGTTGTAAGAAAAACATAAAGTCCTAAAAAGACGGTTCTATCATGGAATAGAAATCACTCCGCTGCAAAAGTGTGCCGATATTTGCCTGGTTTATTTTAATGAACCATAGCATTTTTGGTCAAACCCGGTCTTCTATGGAAAAAGAAGTTGCTATGAAGTAAAGATCTTCACTATCAGAGCAATAAAACCAGTGATGTCCCATTTAGCACTAAAGATATTTCTGGTCATTAGGAACGGATCTCTAATGCTATCATGTTCTGGATAGAATCATCTTTCTACTTTAAAGCTTCGATGAGAATGCTTTACCACTTCAAGAAATCTTCCTTAACCAAATATCTGAAAAAAAAATAATATCTCAGATACAAGTATTAGTTTAGAGAGCCATTTCCAAATGCACAATTTTTATTGAAATATACGATAAAATGTCTATGACCTTTTCAAATCCGCTGTAATCAACAATTCCCATGAAATAAATAAAGCACCCGCGGCAAATTTTGACTACTTCTCAAAACTGGATCCGTTCCTCCGCATCCTTTGCCCTGGTAGCTAGAAGCTCGTCCTCGATTTTCTTCCGCTCCTGAGCAGCACGCTTTGCCATGCATTTCTTAAATGGGAAGAACACCACAGCCATGCCTGTGGTGGCGAGCACAGCCCAGATCACCAAAATCGCGTAGTTGCGACCCAAAGCGCCCTTATAAGTGTTGAAGAAAAGTACCTTGTTGGTCTCATATGCAGCATGGATGGGCATAGCGTAAGCGTACCTGAAAAACTCCGGACAAAGAGCTATTGGACTGAATGTAGCGGCAATGTTGCTGATGACCCAGAACAAAAGCCAGAAGCCAAGAAGAGGTGGGTACAACATAATGCAGAGCATCGCCATCATCTCGTTCATGGTTCCCACAGCACACATGGTAAGAAAGGTTGTCATCCAATAAACGAGAAAGCCGGCCCTGCCAAAAGTCACGGTGAAGTCCACCTGGAATGCAAGTGACACCAAGGAGAAAAAGAGACTGATGAAGAAAAAACTGCAGATCGACGCCAACACCCGGTATGTTAGCAAGGGCCACTTCTTGACGCGTGCACGAATTACCTCGCGATGGATATCGCCAAAGAAGTTGAACCCGAAAAACGTCACGATGATCATGTAAATGAGCCCCACCTGTAGCGGCGCCATCAACACGTCATTAGTCAATGGCCGTGCATCGATAAAAGTAAATGCCAAAGGCGTGGTGGCCACCTTGACAGCATCGAAGTTGGTAAAAACCTGAGACGTATCAACGCCTTGCAAAAGCTTTTCTACGATACTCGTGTGCTGGCTAACGAACATGCGCCCAATAGCGAGCGTGTTGGGGATCACATACTGCGACATCGCAGACAAATCCCTCCCGGTCTCGTAGAAAGAAACCACGCTGTTGTACGAAACATTGTAAGATGTGTCGCCATTGATTATGGCGTTGCGGAGGTTGATAGTGGCGTTGGGCTTGACATAGATGGACATCCAGTATTTCTGCTGGTGCACCTGGCTCTCTATCTCTGCACTAACATTGTTTCCGTGGTCGGCGGCTAACTGGCGGAAAGACTTTGTGTTTTGCACTTGCCAGTTACCTAGTTCGCGTGCCGCCGGTGTCTGGAGCATCTGTTGCATGGCATTGCCGATCACTGGATCCGTGCCGTTCACCACAACGTCGTCTTCGATCACCACAAGCATTCGGAGGTTCTTGAGCCGCGTCTGGCGCTGGTAGGACGAGCCCCAGTAGATGGAAAATACCGCTAGAATGCACGCTCCCATCAACAAATAGATCAACAACGTTCGCACGACAATACGCTTTCTTTGACCACTGAGGCGCTCATTGAAAAAGGAAAAGCTACTCTGGACTCGACGAAGCGATGTTTGGGATCGGTTTATCCCTAGTTTCTCCTCGTCAAGGTCCTGTGGAGCCACTTTGGGCGCGTCTGGGGCCAGTGCCGATTTTTTGTTTCTGCCTGGTTCGTGGGACCCATTCTGCGCATCAAAGGCACGTACCAGAAGGCCCAGGTTCACTTCCCCAGTCAAAGACGACCCGGAAAGCGTTTCTGCTTTATCCGACATGTTTTGCATTGCTGAGTTTTGGGCTTGTTTCTATGAATGAGTTCCTATGAGGAAGTCTCTATAGGCGGATTGAGATGCACAGCAATTATCCGACAGTGCAGTGATTTCTAGTTGTCCAAATAGTCCAAGAGTCGAGAAATGTCCGCAGTCCACGAGTCCAAAAATGTGAGGAGTAAGAAGAATTATGTGGCCAAGATATTTCAGAAGCTTCCCCTTTTAAGACACCGAAGAAAAGTCTTGGGGGTGGTGGGTGGAAAATTGTCAGCTTCGAGACTATCCATCGAAGGCTTGTTGGGGTATCACTGCACGCAAGGGATTTTTTGCATGTATCTCGGCGAAAATAGGAGCTCGGAACAACCTGGCGCGTTTTGTACAGGAGTATTACCGAAAGTGTGTGCATACAGAGGATTCAAAATACCCCGTGTTGCTTTAATGCTTTTGGCCGATGCACCCAGCCGGTGCTCCGCCCCGCCTCGGGGGAATATGGAACCGAGCTGAACCGGTAATCCCAGCAACGTGTGCAGTGAAATTTTCAATCAACTTGTCACCTATCAACTAATCAACTTTTCACCCTTCAACATGGGTAAACGACTTTTAGATCGATATTTGCGATTCTGGGATCAACTGCACTCGATATTTTCTGGATCTTCTGAAGGCAATATAAAGAATTGGAGACCTTCATAAAGTATTAAGCTTGAACCTTGCTAGATAGGAGGGGTCAAATTATGGGCTTGGACTGTTGCATTTGTCCAAAAAAAGGCGGGGTTATCAATGTGGGTTCGAGATCTTTGGAAGTGTTTATGATTTTCTTTTTATTTTGATGCTTTTTGACAGTGCTTTTTTGGGGTATTTCTTGTTTTCTATTCTTTTCTCTTTCGTATTCATATATATATTTATATATATTGTCTTTGCTGTGTAGCATGTTCCTAGGTTCCACGGAAACTACCCTGATTATGAGACAATCATACAATCAGACAATCATACAATCAGACAAACTTACAATCATACAATCAGACAAACTTACAATCATACAAGCAAACAAATACACGAATACGCGAATACGCGAGTCTTCTTTTCTTGGCGTTGTCATGATAAGAAAAGACCAAATTTCTAAATGCCCTCTGCAGGTAATGTATATTTTTCCTCATGCACTAGAATGTCGGGCGCACGACGCGCGTTATTAATTAATAGCGAAATTTTTATTCCCAACGAACATTGATGAATAATGATACGAATGAATACGAAAGTTTTATAATGTCTAAGTAATTTCTTCCTTAACGATAATCCATAGTTGTCGAAAAGTGTTTTTGACCGAACCCCAGGGTTGTCCGTGATTGACGCTTCACAGAAATTATGATCACATCACAATGGATCAACTCTCGATAAAAAAAGATACCCCTACATTGTTATAAATTACACATGTCCGATGTAGAATAATGGGCTAGAATTGATCAATACTCGGTAAATAAAGCTCCTGAAAAGACTGTTCTTTTAGCCCAAATGTTAGTTGTGCACACGTAGCAGTTCTTATTTGACCCCTTTTCTCACTGTTATAGGCTCCGATCCAGAAACCCAGTCTCGCTTCAAAACAACAAGAGAACCTGGGGGAAATGAATAAACTTGAAGGCGTCGGACTTGAGTATTGGAGTGTAACTTAGCTTTATCACTTTTAGTATCAATAAATAAAATTGAACTATCATCGTATAGTCATCAAAAAGTTCATAAGAGTATCTGCTTTTTTTTATTTTTTTATTTGACGGCGCTGGAAACGAGCCAATTTCCATGTTTTAGTTCACTTCAAAAGAGTCATCAAGTCATGAATGTTTCCTCTTCGTCAAAATCCTCTGGATTTAACCTCTGGATTTAACAACTGGATCTAACTAACTTTTTTGAATCCTATTACAAAGAGACAATAAGAATGCAACGTCTTTTTGTCCCCTTTTCCCCTTTTGTTCCGTTGCCTAGGAGTTAATAAAAGAATAAAAGTGAGACAAGCCCCAAAATAATCCCCATTTTTGATATTCAAATCCACCCCACTTTTGTTCTTCCCATTACCCAAGCTCAAAACGCCTACACTGCGTACATGTAGCGACTCGGAGTAGAGTACAGTAGCCAATGAAAATCCAGCATGTGTAGGCGTATAGTTGGTGTGGCTTTTCTAAGTGTACGTATGGTAGCGTTTTGAATCAGTAGTAGCCTTGTCAAAGTGAAAGAGATCCTCCAAAGTCAAAGAGATCCTCCAAAGTCAAAGAGATCCTCCAAAGTCAAAGAGATCCTCCAAAGTCAAAGAGATCCTCCAAAGTCAAAGAGATCCTCCAAAGTCAAAGAGATCCTCCAAAGTCAAAGAGCTTGGTCTGCTGTGCTTCTTAGCGATCGTTTGCAAGGTCTTGAAGGTCCCAGCATCTCTGCCTTTCGAAACCAAGTACTTATGACTGCAACTATGTCAAAAAAAAAAAAAATAGAAGACGAGCCAAGCAAATCGCCTAAACGATTGCGGAGTTTGTGTACCAGTAGTATCTTCAGCTGTGTTTGGCAGATGAACGACATGGACCATCAGCAGGGCAGAAATATGATGGAACAAAAGCCCACGCGTTTAACACAGCCATGGTTTGTCCCACACCCCACCAGGCAGCCATGAGTGTCGTGAACAGGTGAATTTGAAAGGCAAAAACTCTACAAACACAGTCACCTCAATGGCGATGTTCCCTCAGGCATCAAAGGCACCGAGGGCCTTGAAAAGACAGGAGGTAGGGAATGAGCAAATGCCTCCTGTGATGAGACCAAAATCAGCTGGGTAGATTTCCGTAGCTATTGGACATTCGATACCAAATTGTCGGTTCGCGATGGTCTTGAGTGCTTGTGAAGCAAACAAAATTATAATTTTAGTGGTTAAACTGATTCATGGTTCTTTTACTGTCTGTGATACTATGACTGATCCTTTGAAGCTTAAAATTCCTACAGCCAAAGCAATCGAGGTCACATTCAGCAGGGATTGATATTTGGAAAATTACATTGCTTCTTCCACTTCTTCTTCGGTTAATTTTTTTTTTTTTTTTTTCGTAACAAGCCCAATTTAGTCAGTCTCTTTCTCAACTTCGTTGAATTCTTGGTATTCCAGTTTGTCACCCTCCCCGCGATCCATATTTTTGTCAGGATTTTGGTCGGTTGTGATGCTCCCCCCTGGTTTGAGTATTGCTAACATATATGTCGATCTTGACAGAAAATCCATCCTCCTTTGTAGCTGTGTTTCCAACTCGACAAAAGGGTACTTTAGAGGGTGCTTCCATTACAGATACAAAATAAACCTTTGAAATGTACTATATCTAAAATTATCTCTGAAGTCCTGTAATTGAAGAAGACCTTGAAAGCACTCTTGGTAGAGCAAGCTACGCCCACTGACGATGCAACATTTAAAAATATCCCTATTTTGAATCATAGTTCAAGTCCAATAGCAACATAAAGCTTCTCTTTTGATGTGATCATCTCATCTTGTAAAGGATAATACTCAATTACCTTGTATCTTACCTCCCCCACCCCTAAAACAGTGTGAATGTTTTCCTTGGTTCTTCTTTGTCTCTAAAAGAACGCCTTAAAGTTATTTGACTCCTCGCCTGTGTATCTGATATACTTTAATCTCTTCGAACCCGACTGTATGGTTATTCAATTCATACCTACTACTGCCGAAGTGGAACATGATCCTAGGAAATCAATACCATTACCAAATAGCCACTCGTCAATTGTAATGGAAACAAGTCTGTGTTATCCGGATATTCTATAGTCACATAGTGCTTTTTTAAAATGGTTTGGCTCCCTTAAAAACCGGGGTAACAGAGTAGCAGTAGCCTACATGCTTAAGCACATTTGAACAGAGGCCAGCCTGTGCTTTGTTAGCCTTTGGAATACGTTTATTTTGTAGCTTTCCGCCTCTGGAATCCCATCCTTCTGACGTAGGACCATCAATAGTCAAACTGGGGAGATTGCTTTTACCGCGAAAGTTATGGTGTTTCATTAGATATCAATCAAAAATGATGTGACGGTTGCCGTGTGTTGATAAAGCTCAGAAAAGTGATATCACATGAATGTTGTGTTGGTCTTGGGCAGGTCTTAAAAGGGGCTAAGTTCGAGAAAAACTTCGAGTTCAAGTTTTTATTTGAACACCTAGGGTGAATTTGCCTTCGGTTAAGGGGGTTTCTCTTCCGCCGACTATTTAAGTAAATGGAAGAGTGAGTGAGACCCTAACTATACACCCAGGACAATTGTGCTTTGTTCTTGGATTCATTGCAAGTTGGTGGTGGATGCTGAAGTCACGTGACGTCAGACGGTTTAACGGCTCAAACCTTTTATTGTGGTTGATATAGTTTCCAGGAGATGGATTTTCCGCCAGGGAAACTCTGGAGAAAAAGAATAGAAGTTTTTTTGTCATGCTTATTGTAGTATATACTTATCTTTTTAATAAATTGGGTGACAAACTCACTTCCAAAACACTTCCAAAACCACGCTCATTTAGGTCATTCCCGCGCTTTGCTGTCACTAATTAATTCCAATCCTTACCTCCACCTTCTTTAGCACTTAAACACGTGGTCTCTCTCGATTTTTTTGAAAAAACATTTCATCTGTCTATCTTTTTTCAGTGTTTAACCGAAGTAAAAAGTCGACTTTTTCTGTATGTGGCTGCATTTTAGCATCGTAGACTTCGTTCGACTAGCCATCAACATACAACAGGACTGCAACCTTGAATATCACCACTATCTTTCTTGCCACCCTCATCAAACTTATTCTTATTTGGAATACTAGTGGCCCATATTTGTGCAGTAATCCTTTGTGTTAAAGAATACCTGATTACATGATCATGTATGGTATTCTTATTTCCCCGTTTGCTCCTCACTCCGTCAAAATGGTCTTGAAAACTCAATTTATGAATGGGAAAATAGGCTCAAATCTTCGGCATTACCCGGGTTTCCCGTGCTCAAACACCCTGCTCTATTTTTCTAATAAAGCCTCACAAATCCAACCCCAACGCCTCTCTTTGGGACTTTGATGCCGGATCAAAGTAAGGCACCTCCGCTAACGAGGTGACTCGAGTTCCATGTCTTGGTTGTTTCCCCTCGTGATCCCAAACAGCATTATGGTTGGCAACACGGTTATCCCAAATGGCAGAAGTGCCATAGCCATCTCTGGACTTCCAGTTCCATCTGACCTGGATGTCCAAGTTTCTTTCGTACACATTGAACAAATGTTCCAAGATAATCGCAGATTCGGCAGGCTCGAGGCCCACAATACGCACGGTCATGCCTCGGTTCACAAACAAGTACTTCCACCCGGTAGCTGGGTGTGTTCTCACGATCGGGTGCTCTCTCTCGATGTATTTTGGACCGCCCAAAGGATTTTTCCGATCAAGATACTGGTGTGCCGACCGGTAAATGGCTGTCTTGCCGTCCAAGAACTGTTGGAATGCTGGTGACAACTTATCGTACGCTGCGTATCCTGATGCCCATAGGGTGTCGCCTCCTACCGCAGGAATGGTATCGTTATGGAGGTGAGTAATGCCAGCCGGCTGCAACTCGTGCACCAAATCCGCATGCCAATTCAGGTTCCCTTTGGAGTTGTCGCGGAATGTGAGCGGGAGCCCAAAGAACTCCTTCCTGTAATCCTGCCAAATCACGGTGATTCCTGATAAATCTTCGCCGTCTGCTCCATCGGGGACCCTTGCGCCCTGTGGGTGTACCTCCACTTGGCCCCAGTACTTGCCCAACTCCAACTGTTTCTGGGGGGAGAGGTCCTGGTCCCTGAAAAACACCACCACACGCTCTGCCACCAAAAGAGCCAATTCGTCTTTTTGGGTGTCGGTCAACTCTGCTAATTGCAAGCCCACGATCTCTGTGCCAATATGAGCCGTCAAATGATTGACCTCCTTTGCAGCTCCGAACAAGGCACGCTTCTGCTTGTCGGCGTTCTTACCTCTTTCGATGTATGCGTACTCGTTGTTCCGGATAGCATACGCCTCGTCAAGGTATGTAGGAATTTGTGCCCGCTCAGGCACCTTTGGGTAGCCCTTAGATAAATCGATTCCGTACTTATCGAGGCGGTGTCGTGCAGGCAGGGGCAAATTCTCGAGCCATGAGGCTGCAGGTCCGGTCAACACGGGTTTGCGGTAAACCGCCGAGCCCAGGACTTTCAGTTGCGCCAACTTGTTGATCACAGACGCAAAATCCTCCGATGAAGAGGTGAGGGTCGTTTCTTTGACGGCGGGTGCTGCTACAGTGGGCGCCATGATTATTCTGTTAGTAAAAAGTGTAGAATTGAGAAAAACCAAGAAAAAAATAATGAGAAAACCTGAAAACGTAATGGGCACGGCGGCGGTTACGAGGGCTATTAAGCTTCTTGCCCGAACACATAATTAGTAAGCATTGAGGGTGGGACACTTTAAGCGGATCCACAATTGCACCATTTGGTGATTATTGAAAGTGCGCTTATCTAAGACACCACAGTTTTCAAAGAGAAAGGTGTGGCTCAAAAGATTTGTGCGGTGCAATCAGTCATGGGACGGTACATGACGTGTTCTTGGGAGTTTTGTCGTGCGCTGCACGAAACCCTTTGGGGGAAACGGCGTAGTCTCTCCTCTAACTTCATCATGAAGAGAAACAAATTTATTTTTTCTTCTTGGTACGTTTATTTTTTGGGGATTTTTGTGACTTTTCCATTTAATATATTATGTCCAAGGTTATGTTGAAGTTTGAAATTATGACTATAAATACTATGATACGGTTGAGGTGGGATTCTCATAGTATGCAATAAAGTTTCCATAATTTGGGGATTTTTAGGAAGCGTCTTGTCAGAATGCCTTTGGGTTAGGAAGAGCCACTCATGAAAAATTACTAAAGCTCGAATCTTGTCTCTTTTAAACTTTTGCTAAAACTTATGCTAAAACTTATGCTAAATCTTATGCTAAATCTTATGCTAAAACTTAGAAAAAATTAGACAAAAATTAGAATAAAAGCTAGAATAAAAGCTAGAATAAAAATCTCCTCCTAGATGTCAATGCAACACTCATTAAAGCAAGCAGCTCACGGTTGAATACACCTCGTTAAGTTATGCACCGTGCACAAGTAATTGGTGCAAAAAATTGTATAGGCTGAAATTCATCATTATAGTCATTTTTTACAGAAAGGCAGCTATTCAATATATCTGGGGTAATTTTAAAGGTGAAAAGATTTAAACAGAAAAGGAGAAAAATCCCCAAAAATACATGCTGAAGATCTAAAAACTTGGTTCTTTTCTCACGTATTGCGTGGTCCATTGTAGAATCCGTTTTTTTTTTTTTGTTTTTTTTGTTGTTGTTGTTGTTGTTGTTGTTGTTGTTGTTGTTGTTGTTGTTGTTGTTGTTGTTGTTGTTGTTGTTGTTGTTGTTGTTGTTGTTGTTGTTGTTGTTGTTGTTGTTGTTGTTGTTGTTGTTGTTGTTGTTGTTGTTGTTGTTGTTGTTGTTGTTGTCGTTGTTGTCGTTTTTTTGTTGTTATTTTTTTGTTGTCGGTTTTTTTCAAGTGGGTCACCCATTATTGGAGGAATCAGCCAAAACTTTAACCACTTTTAAAGGATTCAAGTTTTATACTTAATAATCCTGGGTTTGAGTCGGAGTCAGCTGCAGCCTGTCAAATCTGCACCATATACTTTTCGCCTTTTCTGTCAATGCACACTCTTAAATCATCCTGTTCTAAAACCTTGATGGAGTTTTTTCCCCTCCAGCTTGAAATACCAGTTTCGGATAAAAGAAACACTCAATTTTTTGATCTGCGTCTCTCTCTGAATCAAGTTGTGCTCCCCTTGATTCATTCACTTTTCCTACTTCTATTAAAGTAAGCAAAAGCCCCGCAGCATGTGGCCTAAATCGAAAGTAGCCCCTACTAAGCAATGCACCATTGCAGTGTTATGTTTTAAAGGAATAAACCCAGACTTCCCGAAAGCAATTTACCACGTGAACCACGTGTGCATACATCCGTATATATCTTTCTGACTTCATTGCATGCTGCCACTGTCCAAGAAGGTATACAGAAAGGTTAAAACCACGAACCGCTCGATGTTGTTTCTCCTTGTAGAATATTTTTAAGCCAAGACAGCTTTAAAGTTCTCTCAAATTAAACCCATTGCTATGAACAAAGGTGGCTCTACAATATCTATTCAATAATCGAGTCTGAAACTTCCAAGTCATCATGCTACCTCACCACTTTTTGAAGTACTTATGTTACTATTGTTACTTCCCACACTTCCCTAAACCCCTCGTAAACGAACTCTGGTAACTTTCTGTGGGTAGTTACCAAATAATTAAGGAAACCCCAAAATTATGAAACCCCCAAAATTATGAAACCCCCAAAATTCTCGCCCCGGCACCCCGTACAGTTATGAAAGAAACCGAATGGACAAAACTAGGCTTTCCTTCTACATAGTTTCTGATTGTAAACCCCAACTTACTCAAAGAAGAATACCTTCTTCAAATGCAAAACGAGTTTATGAACCCTAAACTTTCCAATAACTGGCGGTATCATAAAGAACGGAAAGAATATCTACACTGTTACTCCTGGTCTGGCGGTACTATACATTGGCGCCCCCACTAACTCCCCCAAACCCCTCATTATCCATCAATCATTGAAAATTTCGGCAAATTGAACAAAAAAAGGTTTTCTTGGCGACTTTCTATTTCAATATGAAAGATTTATGTGTTTTCGGGGCTTTTTAGTAGCAGTCTGAGCTAATTAAGCCCCTTGTGGTAAAAGCCATGACCCTTTACAATTCATGCCAGTATTTCGGAAATTCAAAGCCCCACCAATTAAGCCGAGTACGGACTTAGCTAAACTCACAACCACTTTTATGAATTTACTCTTTTTTTTTTTTTTTTCTGTGTCCTGTTTCAATTTTGCACCAAGAAGTATCACAGAAAAGATCTACTGAAAGAGAGCACTTTGCGGCTGGTTCTGGGAACTAATTAAAAAAGTGTTCTGAAAGAACAATGACGCAAATCTCCCCAAATTCTTCATGCCAGATTTACCATTTCAAGCTTTATACCTTTTCATTCATGGTGCAGGGTGTGGAAATTAGAGGCTGAGAAAAGCATTGTTCATGCTGGCACCACATTAACAATCGGTCATGTGTTCAATTCTTACTAACAAAAAAAACAAAAAAACAGAGAAATAAAAATATCAAGCCCGTTAACACGAAATAAAAGCTTCTGAAGCAGCTTTACTTTGGGTGTTTCCACTTTGGGTGCTTTCACTCTGGGTGTTTCCACTTTGGGTGCTTTCACTCTGGGTGTTTCCACTTTGGGTGTTTCCACTCTGGGTTTCCACTCTGGGTTTCCTTCTGGGTGTTTCCGGCAGAACGGAATTCATGTTTTTTCATTTCTTGTGGGGTGGAGATATCCAAAGTCGCCCTGACCGTCCGGGTAAAATTACGCCTTTGCGACCTTACTCTAGAAAAAGCCAAAGGATTTATCTATGCCCCCACAACTTTGCTCGTATAATTTGCTCGTGTAATTAGTATGCTTTCCCAGATTCCCCCGAATGAGGAAACTCATGGGTAAACTTAAGAAATCTGCCACCTAAAAAAACGGCGAAATGCAGGTTCTACACGGGCAAACTGGTAGCCAACCCAACTTTTTTTTAACCTCACCTTGCATTTTTATTTTCTCTTTCCCTTTTTTCCTCTCTTTTTTTATCTTGTTAACTAAACATAACAATACCCAATACCCAACTATGAGGAGTGTGTCTTTTTGGTGGCAAGTAAACGCTGAGCCTCGAAAAGCACTCGGTCTATTTCCACGGCTAACAATACCCATCCAAAAAGAGCAAATCTTGGGCCTAGGGCGTATGCAAGGCGGCCCAAAATGAGCAAATCTTATGTTTTACTCGCAAACAATAAACCGCCCGCCAAACTACCGAGGTTTGGGTGCCCCCATTGTTTTTCTTGCCCCTTTGAGACACATACGTGCCCGTTTCATAACTCCGGTCCCGGATTTATTGTTAGATCTCGAAGAAAGCTAATACTGCCCCCACTTTTTCTGGAAACCAAAGAATCTACCCACTTCATTATGTGTTTGATGAAACACATCGGGGTCATCACTAGGCATCCCAAATTCTGGGACTCTCTGGTATATAAAAAGATCATCTTTCCATCTGTCTCTCTTTTTTTCACCTTCTTCTTTCCAACTTCTATCTAGTACTTGTTTTTTTTTTGAAAATCATAAAGAAAAAAACGAAAAGTCCAAAGTTTGAAGACATTGAGCTCGCCAAAAATGAAATTCTTATCCACTGTTATGTTTTCTGCCCTCACGGTACTCGCTACTGCCTCTCCTGTAGGAAAGTTGGACATTGATGGTATCGCTGCCGAGCAAAAGGAATTGCACCCTACCAATTTCCCAAACATCCAGGCGGCACATGCCTTCCATGATCTTCTTAAGGAAATCTACCCCTTGGTCAATAATGCCGCGGAACTTGCCGGAGTTAACATGAAGGACCTTCTTGATGGAACCCCCTTTGATTGGGATGCTCAGTTTGCAAGCAGCCCGGCTGCTATCCAACGCAGGAGCTTTCTTGAGGCTGTGCCCTTGATGGCAGAGGCCAGCAAGACTTTGCTTAATTTCATCTCGCGTGTGGCGCAGTATGCCCACCAGGACATGATCAGCAATATTGCCGAGACCCTTGCAGACTATATTTCTTAGAAAACAGTTGCACAAGTCTTTGTGGTATGTTTACACTGCAGTAAACTCGGCCGTTTTTAGTGTGTTTAGTACCTTTCAGCTTTAATAAATACCCTTTTGATCTGTGCATTAGTAGGGACAAAAAAAGGCGGGAAATATAGGGTCCAAAAGGAATTTGGAATCTGAGAGTAAAGTTTTCTTGGAAGCCAGAAGTTTTTATTATTACAATCTGAGGTTGGATTGAGTAGTCGTTTATTTAAATCTTGGCATGTTGTATCAATCAACACATACTTATTGTCAAGCAGGGCAATATAACAAGTCATGGGGTTAAATATTCAGGCAGAAGAATGATAGATCAATTATCAAGAAAAAAAAAAAAAAAACACTACAGCCTTTTACTTCTGTTTTTCCAAAAAACAATTTGTGTCAAACGGCAAGAACGATAATAAAATAGAGAGAGACAGTTTGAATTTTCTTGCGTGTGTTTCTCTACACAACATTATCAAAAGCTTCATGACCTAACTTCTGTTGAAAGTTGGCAAAGTTGCCATATAACATGACCATAAACCTTTAAGAATTTTTATGACGTATGACCACTGTCTTCAGAAAAATCTTCACTTGTGGAGGAACGGAATCACGATTTCATGACTGCCCCGAATGGCAATAACGGGGACGAATTGGTTAGGTGTGTCACGTGACTCCGTGTAGAGCGACGCCAGAAGGTTCCCATGGCTTGTATTTCTTCTCCTTTCTTCTCCTTTCTTCTCCTTTCTTCTCCTTTCTTCTCCTTTCTGGCCATGTATATCCACCACCATATTATAGGCATGTGATGTTATCATATACCTTATACATTTCACATAAATGTGCTACGTAATTAATTGGTGATTCTTACACAAGGAGGTTTTTTATTCCAAAACAGAAATTGATGTCCGCATTGCATACGATTGGGAATTGGGTGGGTGTCTCCTCAATTGGTGTTTGAAATTCTGTAGTTGTGTTCCACTTCTGTTATGTTCTGCACTTCACTTTATAATCCTCCAAAAGTGACGCCATTTCTTTGTATACATCAAGGCTTACCTTTGAATGTCGTATACTGGCCCATAACACCGTCTCGGAGAGGGACTGGCCTCGGAGTGGGACGGGATTTTAGGTGCTTAACCATGAGATAAATGAAGAAAGGCGGAGACATGAAGCAAAAAAGGGAAGAAGAAGAAAAGCTTTTTCTTCATACCACTTTCTTCGGCCCCAAGAATGGCTTTTTCATAAATTGTGGTGGTTCCAGTTGACCGTATGAACACATGTGGCCAGTCAATGCAGTATTCAGCATGGCCAAAGAGTCAATAGAGAGTATTTTGGGTGTAGCTCTGTCACCTGTCCAGTGTTCTAAATTTTATCCCGGGTGTTCTGGTCCAATTTTCTGGCAATAAGTTTTTAGCTTGGTGAGTGTCTGTAAATTTTTTTTAACTTCTTTAAATTCTGCAACTTCTTTAAATTTTTAAAGTTTTAGTGAATTTTTAGTTTCTGTGGATTTTTATTACTTTCTGTGAGTTCCTATAAATTTCATTTATTGTGAGTATGCATAAACTCGCGAATCAAAATTGCAAAATTAACTGCGATCTACCAAACTTACTGATTAATATATTCAATAAATTGCATGCAAAAATTGAATACGACCCAAAACACCCTTAATTACCAATTAATAAAACACAAACACTTTTCAAATCGAAAGATAACCTTGTTTCTGTATTTTCCAAATCCAACGGGTCTTTCCCTCCGGTAGCAGTCTAAGGAGACGCTCGTGGCCCAGCCCAAGAGACGCGTCGCGTTTTGCCAGCTGCGTCAGAACCGACCATATAGGATCTCAGCGAGTACTTTTTCACAAGGAGCAAGAAGGAAGGCGCAGAGAATTGGATCGTCAAACTATGGAACGAAAGCATATTTCCATTACAGAAGTAATTTTTGAACTGCCCAGTTTTCCAGTTTTATTCTACTTATTTGGACAAATCATTAATACTTTTCAGTATTGCGTCTTGCACACAGACGGGGGCCAGGTATCGATCCAGTCGAACCAGATGGAAGCGTCAAAAGGGTCGGGTCAAAACGGTCAAAAGGGTCAAAAGGGTTAAAAGGGGACAAACTCAAGGGCACTTGAAAAAAAAAAAATCCATTCCTTAATGTAATATGAAGCTTTCACCCACCCCCTTAACGACGTCTCGTTCGCTTCGCTTCCAGCCATTGTGCAGGAAACACCGAGAACATTACTGGAACATATCTTCTCCCGGAAAAGATACAAACCATCTACTACATATTTTTTCTTGACCTAAAACACAAGAAAACGGCCCTTCTCCACATTATTTTATCACCATGGAGAAAGGCGAGGCTATAGGTGCGCAAAAATCGGGGTCTATATTTTCGGCGGCCAAGAACTCTTCAAAAGATTCCACCCTAAGGCACCGCAAACCAGTGCCGGCGGTTGCACATGAAGTTGTCGACGAACTTGTGGAAAAAACTTCCACTCTTTCCCTCAAAGAACCCGTAAAGGGGCAAAACAATTTCTCCAAGTACTGGCGGCTATTGATATCTCCCATTCTACTCACGGCTCTAGCCGCCTATGTACGTTTTTTCGGTATTAGCCGCAATCATAGCGTGGTCTGGGACGAGGCGCATTTCGGTAAGTTTGGTGCCTACTATATCCAGCGTGAATACTACTTTGACGTTCACCCGCCCCTAGGAAAGTTGCTTGTAGGGCTCCTGGGGTACTTGGCGGGATTCGATGGCGAATTCAAGTTTGAAAGTGGTCAGCCATTCCCTCCTGGCCCCCACTTCTTTTACATGAGATGGTTCAACTGTATTTTTGGTGTCTTGTGCACCCCGCTAGCTTACCTCACCGCCTTAGAAGTCGGCGTTTCCGCATGGACCGCATGGTACGTGGCGCTATCTGTTGCGCTCGAGATGTTGTCGGTGACGTTGGCTAAGTTCATTCTCCTCGACTCGTTTCTCCTTTTTTTTACCGTGTTGACGTTTTTCTGTCTTTCCAAGGTTCACGGCGTCAATAGATCTGGACTGTTATTATCACCCAGGGGAATTATGTGGCTTACCTTCAATGGTTTGGCTGTAGGATGCGTTTGCTCGGTGAAGTGGGTGGGTTTATTTGTAACCGTGCTTGTGGGTCTCTATACGGTGTACGATCTCCTTGTGAAGTTCTACCAAACAACAATAAGAGATACAGGAAACTCAAAATTCAGACTTTCCATGTGGAAGTACTTACTTCACTGGCTTGTGCGGATCGTGTGCTTGATCATCATCCCATTCTCCATCTACGCGCTTGCCTTTAAGGTTCACTTTACTGTGCTCCTGAAATCTGGCACAGGCGATGGTTCACTTTCCACTTTAATGCAGGCATCTCTTGAGGGGAATACCTTAGATAATGGTCCTCGCTCGCTTGCCTATGGCTCTTTCGTCACGCTTAGATCGCAGGGCCTTTCACCAAACTTGCTCCATTCACACTCGCACCTATACCCAGAAGGTTCAGGCCAGCAACAGATTACCACGTACGGATTCAAAGACGAAAACAACAGGTTTGCCATTGAGTTCGGTATGGAAACTACCAGGAATGAAAACCGCTATGCCACGGTCGAATATGATCCGGAACATCACGACCGCATTCTTGATCGTACACACCTCTTAAAGGATGGAGACACAGTTCGCTTGAGACACAAAAACACTGGCTGTTTTCTCCACTCCCATAAGATCGCTGCTGCTGTACTGAATAGTCAGTATGAGGCCTCATGCTATGGTGGCATCGATGTTGAGGACCACCAGGATGACTGGATCATCGAGATCCAGACACAGGAAAAGTCGCCCCTGCCCGCTTTTGACGGCGAAAACCCCGACGAGGTGCATCCAATTTCCACCAACTTCCGTCTCAGACACAAGGTGGTGGGCTGTTACTTGGCTACCACAGGCCAAGCGTATCCATCGTGGGGATTCCAACAGGGCGAAGTCACGTGCAAAAGGTCTTTCTTGTCGCTGGATAAGGGCACTTGGTGGAATATCGAAGACCATTCCAACAGGTATCTCCCTATGCCAGAACAGTCCTACGTGGCACCGAAGCCGAAGTTCTGGAAGGAATTTGTGATGTTGAACTATGGTATGATGGCTTCTAACAACGCCTTGGTTCCTGATCCAGATCATTATGATGCCTTGGAATCAAGCTGGTGGGAGTGGCCTATTTTGAGATCGGGACTCCGTATGAATGGCTGGGGTCCTGGTGCATTCCGTTACTACCTCTTGGGCCACCCGTTTGTTACCCTCTTCACCACTGCGAGTTTGTTTATCGCAGTGTTCACCTTTTCTGGGATTCTTTTGGCCTGGCAACGTCAGAAAATGAACTTGGCCGTATTTTCCGACGAGTGGAGCTTGATTCTAGCAGCAGGATTGCTTCCATTCTTGGGCTGGGTCTTCCACTATTTACCCTTTGTTTTGATGAGCAGAGTCACTTACCTCCACCACTATGTACCGGCAATCTATTTTGCTATTTTTGTTTCTGGCTTTTTGGTCGAGTTCTTTGTTGTAAGGAGAACGCCAGTCTACATCAAATACCCTGTTTTGTTGGTACTTTACGGGTGCCTTACGGGTGTGTTCTGGTATTTCAGTCCGATTGCCATGGGCATGATTGGTAACACCAACGATTACAACTATCTCAAATGGTCCAAGACGTGGGATTTTTGATGATAAAGATTGATAGAAAACAGTAATAAACTAAAAATAAAATAGAATAACATTATATCTCTTTTATCTTAAGAACAGAGACACCATATTAAAGGATGCAAACCGAGAAGCAATAAGCACTTACCAATTATGAAAGAGTATACAGTAAAAGTTTGTAACTAGATCGCAACTTCAGATCAGAAGTACGAATAGTGGTTTCACCCAATAAAGACACAAGGTCTCTCATTTGAATTTCGGAAGAAAAAAATTTAAGACATACCTGTAATAGTTTCTTTTGATTATCCAAGGATATACAGATATTAGCTCAGACTATATTTTTTACAATATTTGTTTTTAGAAAGAAATATCTCATTACAGGCTGTAATTGAAAAACGTTCAGTACCCCCAGTTACCAAAGGCTATAAAAACTATAGAAAAAACCTGTAACAAGTTCACAAGTTTAGATCAGGTGTATGATGATTGGCGTTACCCAATTTTTTTTTTTTTTAAAGAAACAAATAATAATTACAAGCAAAATATCTGGAATTTAAGACCCCAAACCCTCCTTATTATCTGATTAAAAGTTTACTGGTCTTTTGATCTTCGCCAAGGAGCTTTAGCATCGGGCCCTTAATAAATTCATATATTTTTAATCATTATAGAAGAGATAAAGGGGTAAAATTATAGAAATTCGCCTTTTAATGTCTTAAAGTCGGAATTAATGATTTAATATTATATATTCTCAAATTAATTTTAGTGCTTTACCAAAGAGCGCAAGTGGTTTAGTGGTAAAATCCAACGTTGCCATCGTTGGGCCCCCGGTTCGATTCCGGGCTTGCGCATTTATTTTTCCACTTTTTTCTGAGGTATGTGACTTCCTCTTATCAACATCATTACTTTTTTTTAATTAATAACTTAAAAAGTATGCTTTTGCATGAATTGGGTTGATATTCCCAGGAAAACAACGTACGCACCAAAAGCAAATTCAAGTTAACCATTGCACTGTATACCGGATACACATGGATGGGCGTGAACCTTTTAGGTTTATTTGATCGGGTTGGTTTTTAGACAATTTATTGTTTGGGGATAGTACTCATGTACCCCTTAATAAACATGGGCTTCTCCAAAAAAGATTGCTTTTGTTTTATTAGTTAAAGAAAAACGTGGAATAAGAATAATTCTTAGCGCGCGCCTGTGGCCCAATTTAAGAAGGTAACTCCACGCCAACTGGAGGCACACAAGAGCTGAAGACAGCATTTTGAGGGTCTCCTCATGCGTATACCCCCTTTTACTCTATTATTCAAGTGCTTTCCTCTAGTAAAATAGATGTGAAAAACACCGGCACCTATCAACAACGTCGGTGGCTTCTTGGGAGATCATAAACTCCACTTGGTAGACGCTGACGGCTCAGCAGGGACCCAACTTACCAACCAAAAAGATAGCCCAAGAGCGCCGACTATTCAGAGCCCCGGGAATTAGCCGAGGAATGGCCAAAACTTTTTCTATATATCCACCTTAGCCCATAGAAAAACGTCCGAAGCACTACCCTCATCAAAAGAATCAGAAAGCACATACGCCAGCCCAACACGGCCACAAATTCCCATAGAACCCTTATGGCCACAAAGCCAGTCACGATACTGGCAACACACCAGTCCCATCCTTGTTTGAACAAGAAGTTATTGGGGGAAACGCCGCGTTTCCCGAAAAATTCATACACAGTTTCACCCGCAAAACTAACTATGGAGTATGCTATATGTAAGCCCAAGCCAGTGAAGGTAAACCCAACCTCACGCTTTTGGAGGGTTTTGGACTGCTCCAAATGCGGCCTCAAACACACCTGAAACACAAGCCCCAATACAGCCCAGCGCCCTACCATTGCCGCCCACGGTCTTATACTTGTACGAGGCAAGGGGAATTTTGTCTCGAATAAAACCACCCCACCGGGGCTTGCATCTGGAGATCCTTCTTCTGAATCCAGGGCATTTCCCATATCGTTAAAGTCATGAAAGTAGACTCCAGTCATGTTTCTTTAGCTCGTCAAAAACCCAGAAGAAAATGGGTGTAAATTTACAAGATCTTTAAAGGAGGTCACTGGGGTGGGACCCTGCATATTTGTCAGAGCAGCCCTGCACAAGTTATGTTTCTAGGGAATGGTTGCAAAAACTGTACATGGATTTACTGAAGTATACCGAGCAAATGACGTGGGTTTGTTACGTAATACGGCACTTGCTTTGGGTTTGGTGGGTGGTTCTGCATTTTTAAGTTGCCTTTTTCATTGTTATGTGTTTCATTTCTGGCCCCCTTAAGAAAAATTTACAACAGATGATGGAAAAGATACGGAAATTAAAAAAATAAAAATAAAAAAAATAATAATAATAAAAAAAAAAAAAACTTTGCAAAGTCGCACAGTACGAGTTCTGGGGAGAGTTTCTCAATATTACATGAATGCTCTTTCCATGTATCGGTGTTTAAATTTTATTTTTGAAAAGTGCCCAAATTTCATAGCATGAGTTTTGAAGTATACAAAGACCTCCTTCAAATTTTCACTCGTTTACATAGCAAAGCCGACGCTCATGATTCGAAATTGATAACTTTGACAGGCATGTACCTCTTCAGTTGAATAGCCCCAATGTCAAGACACATGATTTTTTGGTGCCGTACAAATATCACACAATTAAACCTTTGGTCTGAAATACCCAAGAACGAGTACCGATGATGTGTGATAGATCATTCGAAAGATAGACCAGAGAAAAGAATTTATTTCATGGGAAGGTCTATGATATCATGAGTTATATGGGTGGTAAAAGGAAGCTTTAAGGAGATATTTGGGCGCTTCAGAGAGAACAAGGGATCAAAACCAAAGTTGAGCAGTAGATAAGGAAACCCAGCGCAAAAGATAGATTACACTGCATTTCTTTAGAGAGAGAGTCAAGTGGTTCCTAGCGAGTTTTCAGAGAGGGTGTATTCTACCAAGTTATGAATCCAAAGGGGAGGCACAGAGCTTTGCATCTATCACAAAATGAAGCTTTTAAAGATGCCACTCACAAAGCTCTATATTTCTTAAATGGCTTCAGAACACAGGAGGATGTGGGTGGTTTTCGGTGAAGAATTCCGTTACGTGTTTTTTTAAAAAGTATCCAGGTGCATTAGCCATGGAGTAAGATTTTTTCTTTCTACATTTGGTGTCGATTTCGCCCTTTTGAAAACCCTTTGACCAACGCAAAGTCATCTACTTCAATTCCCTGGCGAGCGAGGATTTCAAGGCGAAATTTTGCCTACCAATAGGCCAGTTTAACGAATGACGTACCGATTGTATAAGTACCTCGCATTGTGATCAGAGAACAAAGGGTCCAAAAAAGATCGTTTGGAAGAAAGAGGTTTTATGAAAAGTCGGTGTTTTGATAAAATAAAGCTGGTGTATTGTTTTTTTCTAAGGGGTTGTTTTATCGGTAAGCAAAGAAATGAAAGGGGTTGTTTGACCTCAAGTATGTCGGCTAGTGCCTGAGTGTTTGTACTCGGATACGGTAGACATGATATCTCAAGAAAGGATTTGAAGGAGCTTATCTACCGTTTTGAGCGGGGCAATTTGTGGAGGCACAGATACCCAACCAAGGCTGAGTATGAGGTATAATAGCCAACAGAAAGAAGTATTCCACTGGGAGTACACAGAAACCTAATCAAAAATTAAGGTTCAGAGGAAACAAGAATTGTTGGGGTGGCAAGCAACACGGGGTTCAATATACCTCTGGCCGCACTAGTAATTAAAGCCTTCATTCCGCCAGATAATGATTTAAAAATTCAGAAATTCTTATGCTTTGGAAAGATAAGATCTTGGATCAAAGGCCGGAGTGCAGTTGGTCTAAGAGACAAGCACCCAGATAGAGAGGGCTGTCACTATTGAAGTATTCCCGTAGACATGAAACAGGACCCAGGAACGCTTTACGTGAGCCGAAATCTAGTGGTTTTAATGATCGAGAGTGGAAATTCGAGATATTATTGTGAACGAAGCTATAACCTTCTTCTTATTGACGAGTGTCTTTAATTATAAAATATCTGCACGGTATAACAAGACAAAAACACGCATTGCGGTGCCCATGAAAGACCCCACCATCATCCCTCAAAGCGTTCGGGGATACCCTGGGCCAAGTTAACAATGGCCCCTCTGGCGGCTGCGAGATATCTTCGGAATAACAACTTTTTGCTCCCTGGGGTACGTTTGAGATTTTCGAATTCAGCCTCCCATTCATCGAGGTGATTGGTAAACCGGAGAAGCCTCTCAGCATACCAATTCATCAGCACATCAGGGTCGCCGTGGACATCATGCATGGCCAAAAGCATCAAATTGACATCTACAACCGTGTATAGTAAGAGGTGACTGGGCGCTTCTACGGTTAGATAATAGCGCAAAACACTGATGGCGTTGTTCATGCTTTCAAACAAGAATCTGACGAAGCCCACCAGGATTTTAAGCTTGGTATCACAAGGTCCGAGAATTTCAAAAGAGGTTTCAATTTCTTTTAGTTGCCGAGCTAACTCTAGGGCCATGACTTGGAATTGGCGGAAATCGAAAATTCCATCCAGAGTGAACGACTTTAAACGAGCCACATACCACTCCAACATGCCTTCCAAGGCTTGGACTTCAGGCAGCAACTTATGAAGAGTACATTTGATGGGATCTTCCTCTTTGGTGGTTTGGAACTTACCGCTAAAACCCTTATTGATTTGTGCCACGGTATAATTTGAACCAATAATCTCGTGGTTGATTCTAAGTGCGGCTTCAAACAGACCCCACAGCCAGTTTCGGATTTCTTGTGCACTTTCATTGCTACGGTATATGTTCTTGTTGATTCGGTGGTTCTGCTTGAGTAATCTGTGGATTTCTTGCTCACTATAATTGCTGCGGAAGGTATTCTTGTTGATCCGAAGGTTCTGCTCAAGTAAAAAACGGTTGTTGTGGGTGACTGAAAAACTATCTCCAATATAATCTTCAAGAAGTACCATATTGACATGGTCGTCTTGATTTTCCTTATCAAAAATTGCCCTGCTGACATTTTGGGGACAATACGGACCCTTTGTCTCGCCGAGTAGATCACAGGAAGTGGCAGGGGTGGAATTTTGGCTTTTAGTTGGAATTATTTCACGAGATATGGAGAAGGCCAAGCCCAAGACTTGCAGGGCAAAAAATAAACTGATAATCATTGTCAGTGTAAAAATCAGACAAGAACAAAGAAGCAAAAGAGGAGCTGAAAAATTAAAAGCGGAGAGGTTTTGCAGTGAGGACTATTTAAAAAGGCTCTAAACTGCGTACCGGGGCTTGGAAATTCATTAAACGCAGCTTCGGTGGAATTTGGCAAAGCGCTGGGTAAAACCAGGCGAAGCTTTTGACCCACCAATTTGACCTGTGAGAAAAGGCTCTGTCTGTTGTGGGAAAGTAAAAGACCCGAAGTTGTTGAATCCCAATGGTACCGCATGTTGGGTAGTAAAATAAAGGAAAAGCAAGATATTTCTTTTTTTTGTTTTCAAGGAAAAAGTTGAAAACATTTCAATCGTGGGTCGTTTTTCATATTCCAGGGCTTGCACAGAGGACATTGCTTACGGATGTTTACTTAAGACTATCCCGAGTTTGATCATTTAGGACAAGTTGGGAGAGTTCTGCAAAGTCGAAACTGATATGGAAAAAGAAGTTTTCACTGTAGGTAATTTTCTTCTCATACTAGAAAAGTATTTGAAATTGACCCGCCTAAGAATTTTCTTACCTGTTCCATGTGCATAAGATTGCATAATGTCAATATTGAACAAAAACCTATTTACGGTTTTGTATCATCCTTGAATTTTTATATTTAATATACAGAAAGCAGTTTGCATCACTTCTCTCAAAATATATTTTAGCTCCTTGTTATCATTTAACAGTGGTCCTAGAGGTGTTTCAGTCTGGAGATGAAATTATTTTTCAAACTCTGAAACACCACACCTGAATCCTCCTGCGGTCAAAATATAAAGTGGATAAGTGACATTTATCGGCAGAAAACGTACCCGGAAATACTTTTTCTTTCGAGTGTATTTGACTCTTATTTTGAGAAAATGCACATTTAAGTACCCATTTGGACCAAAACTGAAATGCTTGGAATTGAAAAGCCTACGAGTATTGTGGTCCGAAAAACAAACTTTTCAATGTTCATTATAAAAATGATACTCACTGTAATGCACCTCTAATCAGTACATGGCGGATGGCCCTACTTGGACGCACGCCTTGAACCTGAAACGTCTCATCTTTTCCTTTGTGTGCTACTCGCATCTCCTTGCAGGATGCACCTTCTCTTACGTAACCGAGTACCACTTGGACTCTTTCCGCTTTAGGCAATAATGCCTCAATCAGCAACGTCTCAGGTTCGTCTACTATCTAGTGTCTTACAAAAGTCCCAGTCACCTTCTTCGAAGGCTTATTCCGGGAAAATATAAATAGGCGCTCTTCCCACGAGAGAAAGAGCTTGAACTATATCACTGAGAGACACAATACCTTTTACCCAGCCAGACGGCTTGAAGCTAACACTCACATTGCTTCTAAATAATTTTCTGACTTTCTATAAACCAACACAAGGTAGATTTTAGTATAAAATACAAGGTGTGATTATTTGGTAAACTAAAAAGTCAACGTTTTGACTTAAAACAGAGAGAGAGTCAACATTTTGACTTAATAAAAAGAGAGAGATGTATGTTTTGTCAAGAATATAAGTTGTTAAAAACTAAATGTATTCCTTGTACCGACAGGATGCAATGATAATTCAATCTTGTTCTTTCTAAGGAACCAGGTGTATATAAGGTTTTATTTCGGGGTAAAATTTAACAAATTTGAAAATGAATTCCTGGTTTTTAATTTTCAAAGAGCTTGTTCAGCTTGTGGAAGGTGGGTGTAACATGTAATATGAAGCCTTGAGGTGATAGTTCCTTCGGTAGCCAATTATATCTAGTGAAGTTAAACCGTTTACAGTTTTTTGTGTAAATTGTCGACTAGCAGAGATTTTTTCAGTTTTCTTCATGTCAAAAACTCAAGTAAAAAGATCTACACAAAAGTTTAATTGGCCAGAGTATTATATTCGGGACATGAAAAACTTGAATTCAGCATAATAGTATTTTGTCCTCAAGACCAAGTACGAACAGCAGAGTAATATTTTCTAGATTTATTTAAACATGAATATAATATTTTAAACGGAATTAATTTGGCTACACAAAGAAAATAGTATTTTCAAGAGGACCCATTGTCCTACTCGATGTCGTCGTATGCGTTCTTTTCCATGATGGTTTATGGAGATATTTTTCTTTCTGCAAAGATTGGGTCAACAAATCAGAATTTAATTAAATGAGAAAGTTCCTGCCAGTCGAATACTACAAGTATTTTAATTCAAAGTCAGAAATTACGGAATTCTATCATAGAATATGTTCACGGAGTAATAAATCAAAAAAAAGAGTGATTTAAAAGCCATTTTTGGGGATTTAACTTTAGAAAACATCAGCCTAAAAACCCATTTATGGTTTGGTTTAATTATTAGCCGTTAAAATTCAGAACTACATCTTTTAGATCTGATTTAATAAGGATTTGTTAAACGTTTCAACATATTTATCTCACAAAATTTTCAGTCATCGAAAGCGCAAGTGGTTTAGTGGTAAAATCCAACGTTGCCATCGTTGGGCCCCCGGTTCGATTCCGGGCTTGCGCATTTATTTTTCCACTTTCTTTTTAGGTATGTGGCTTCCTTTTATCAACATCATTACTTTTTTTTAATTAATAACTTAAAAAGTATGTTTTTGAATGAATTATGAACTTTTTTGTCTGCTTATATACGGGGACCATACTTTACAATCCTTAGTTTTTAGTTGATTTCATGCACACCCTGCCACAACGAAACTAGTGGCATTATTAATATATTACATAATACCCTGGGCTGTTTTAAAGCATCCAGAAAGGTAGAGCTGAAAAAGAGAACATGGGACACAGTCTACTCATGATAATTTTGAAATGAAATCTGGTGCGCGTTTTGAGTCAAGCATCAAAATGTACAAAGGGATATTTTTTCTTCAAAGAGGTCTGAAAAGTGAGATTCTGGCGTAGAGTCTCTTTGAACAACTTCCATAAGTCACTGGAAGGAACTTTTTGAAAAAAATTTAATTATGGGATGGAGAAATCTGGATGCAAACGCTTAGCCTAGTGTTCATTTACGCGAAAACTTTTGTGGCGGCATAAGTTCTGACTTTTCTTTTTTATATATAGAGAGAATTTTGAAAGGATGAGACATTAATTTCGATTAAAGACTCAACGAAAGTAATGTATTTATATCTTTTTGTTCATCCCGGTATATTTAAGTCATGATATCAATTTGTGGATGTTTGCAGCTTTGAATCACTGATAAGGTGTTAAAGACCGAAAACACTACAGTTAACGACAATAGGTGTACTCCTTTGTCCCTGTTTTTCCTAATGTTCTTATCCAAAAAAAGGATCAATGTAGAATCTTTTAAAAATTCCTAAGGGGAAGTTGGCCAATTATTATGGGTTCCCAATTGGAACCTTTTTGATCGACACACCTAAATTTCCTTTTATGAAATCCTGGAAAAAAAGCAATCCCAAAAGACGCAAAATTAGGTGGCTAAGCTTGCATATGCATATTTTTTATTTCTGGAGAAAATGAATTCGATTGTCCCCGAGAACGCACGAACGCACGCCATGTATCAGCAGAAGTTCTCATATGGAAGAAGCCCGCATGAAATTGATGCACTTCTGTATCATATTAAAGCGTACGCCTACCCTACACCCTCCGATCTGGGAACGGCAGTTGCAATTTCAATTTTAGATCAAGCCCCACGGCCAATTGAAATTGTGATTTGCTTCCACTGCGGCTTAATTGATATTCAGAACCCCAAGAAGCATGATGTAGCAGGAAATTGCTTGTAATCCATCGAGGGTAAGACACTGGTTCGAAAATCACTTATTGAAATGTGAACTTTGAAGCAAAAAAAAAAAAAAGAAAACAGGAACAAAAATACGGAAATATAAAGTTCAATTCCAGCCAGGCGTTAAAACAATGATTGCCACCATTGGTATCTCCAACCAAAACTGGCGGGCCCCTTAAATACGGGGCATCATCTTGTTACTCAACAAGACTCAAGCTTTGCTCAATATCGATACCATATGCCGGTTTTTCAAAACTTTTCTAAATTGATAAATTTGCTTTATTGAAAGCCACTTCATTTTCGGTAGATAAAATGAGCCCATTATATGAAGAAACTTCTTGAGAGAGCCTTCACTATAAATGATCTAAACTTATGACCTTACTTAGAATGATTGCTTTTAATAAGACGGATTAAAACTCAAAAAAGAATACAAAGTCTGATTACTGTATGCTACTATTTGGTGCTTTTTGATTGTATATTAATGATTCCGTAGCACATATTAATAATGGTGGGAAATATCCGGAATTCATAAAAATATACTGTTGGCTTTGATAAAATACCACTTAATGCCCTATTTTTCTTGGTCAAGAAATAGGGTCAACACCTTTGTTGTCTTTTCTGCTGCATAGAAGTGCTTTCTAAACATCATCTTCTTTCCAAAGGGGATATCTTCAAAACTGCTGAACTGCTTATCCCAAATCCTCAAGTAGGTGTTGGCCCGGTAAACTTTTTCGCGGTACCCATCGATCAGACTGTCAGGGATACCCTGCGAGCTGAGCAAGGCTAGAAGCATGACATTTAGGTCAATCACAGAGTAAATCAACTTATGGACCGCAGACGTCTGGCTCTCATAATACCATAAGAGTTCGATGGAGCTGGCCATGGTGGAGAACACATATTTGGCATGCAAGAGCTGGTCCAAAAGCTGCTTGTTACAAGAAGCCACTTTCATAACAGACTCATCGATATCCTCAATTATTTTGTCGAACTGTTCGCCCATGAGTTCAAACTCGCGGAAGTCGAAAACAACTTGAAGCATGAACGATTTCAACTTGATCACAAACCATTCCAAGAGATCTTCTAACCTGCGGATCTCAACAATAGAAGAATCAAGCTCACATTCTTCGGGACTTGTTTTGGGGCCGTTTTTTAAGATTAAGTCATTCAATTTCTTCGTCATCATTTCCTTTAGCTCCCTTATCGCTTCTTCTTTGACATCCTTAATCAAGGAATTTGGTTCCTTCACTGTCATGGCATTCTTCTTTGCCGCACCAGCTACATTCGTTGTTTCTGCAAGCTTAAGACTCTCCAGAATCGCTTCATTGACGTCTCTCATAGTGTTGTTGACCCCAAAAGAGTCCCTACTGGGCTTTCGAGCTGAAACAGAGTCGTATACACCCCACAACCACTCATTTATATCCTCGGGATTATACGGTTTTGTGGAATCGAGCAAAATCAATCTTATATATTCACCTGGGCTCAAGATATTGAGCAATTCCTCATTAATGTTTTGAGCATCAACCTTTGTCGAGTCAAGAAGGTTTGCCTTGAAGCCCTTTGGATTTTTATCTGTGAGCTGTCTCGCAGTATCAGTGTTTGTAGTTTTGATAATACTGGTTTCTTGGACTTGGTGACTGCTCGAGAGATCTGTTGCTGCCACTATGTTCCAAGCTGTCACTATCATTAAAAACAAAGGTACTATCATAGCGGAAGATAAGGGAAAGAACATGAAAGGCCAATGAATATCTGCTCAAATAATTCCAAGAAGAAGTTGTGCACCCTATATATAGCCGAAGTTGAGGTTATGACCAGTGATTTTGGTTCTGGAATTAGGCGAAGTCATCCCGAAGAAGCCGAATTTCGCTTTTCTTTCAATTTGGGCTATGTGGTTTGCGGGGCATGGGGTACTCCACCTACTAAGCCACAAATTATGGTCAAAGCTAACGAGGCCAAGGAAATAAAAATAACACACGAAACTTAACAAGACAAAACTCCAAACTTCTTAAAAGATGAAAGTTTCAGTTCCAACTGTGATATTAAGCGACTAACTGAATGACCAAGGGTAAACTTATAAGCCAGAAATCCTCGCTAAAATTCACAAGGAGGACATGTAAGTGAGAATGATTGACTAGACCAAGAGCATTTGAATCAAGCCAAATTTATTTTGTTGGCAATCAAATGAAGTCAGGTCATTCGTTTGGAAGGAGAAATGCACAGAAAAAGAATCTCTTTTGGGCGAAGGAACGTGTCTCCATTTCACTTTGTAGAAATATCAAGTTTCCAATTGGGGTTTTGAAAGAAAAAAAGATAGATCAGCAATTGTAAAAAACAAAAGAACAAAAAAAAAAAAAACGGCCAAATGTTTTGAAATGTTTGGAATAACGCCACCTAAAGTGAAGGCGGTACAAAACCAAAACGCTCCTCCCCTTTCCTGTTTTTTATTTTTTTATTTTTTATTTTATTCAAAAAGATCTCCATCTGGACAAGAGATTATAGAAATCCATTTTGTATGGAAATTAGAAGACAAAGTAGAGAAAAAGACAGCATTTTTCTTGTTTTGAATATTCGGCTTTTGCACCTATTAGCGAGGTTTCGTTTAGCCTTCTTTTGTTTACGGCCAAGGCCAAGGCTAAGGCCAAGGTTTCACTTTGTATCTCATCCCTGTGTATTTTCACTTTCATTCACTTTTTATCTCGTTTTCTAAGATAGGCAAAGCGAATGTCCCAAAATTTCAAGTTTGTGTATTGTTTCACCATATCTGATAGTAAATTGGCCTATGTTCTTTTCCTTCAGCAAACATTTCATGGTTTCAGAAACGTCACTGAGTTTTAAATCAAAGCCTGTTCCTGAATCCTTGTATACCATTTCGAAGAAATAACCTTGACAAAAATTCTTAAAAGTGCTCGTGTATTTGAAATAATGATGAAACTGCCATTATCAAGCTTCTTGCTCTTGTCAAAGTTCCCCGGTTAATGCTATTTCTTTCTATTTTTTTGGCTTAAAATAATTCTGAGACACAAAATCAGGAATTATAACAGATAATTTGCTATTAATTCAAGAAAAGAATGAGAAACTCAAAAAGGTGTGAGTCTGAGAGGGCTGTTCAAAGTCTGTTGGTGGCAGATAAGGTATTAATTTCCTTCATTTAGTGCCTCACCAACAAGCGCAAGTGGTTTAGTGGTAAAATCCAACGTTGCCATCGTTGGGCCCCCGGTTCGATTCCGGGCTTGCGCAGTTTTTTTTGAATTTTTTCTGTATTCAAACCTTCCCTTGACTTTTTAACTTTGCCCTGAACAGGTTATTTGACCTTTTTGACCTGATTCAGAGGATGTTACAATGTTATGGACACAGGGGTTGAAGAACACGTGCGTAATTCGGCATCGCGCTCCAGATGACACCTCAGCACGTGACCAACATTTGGCAGGTTCCACAATAGGAATGAATATGCTCTTCGTGCAATAAACGTTCTTCAACATTTAAGTTGCAAAAAGTGCTTGTCGTATATTAGCAAATAGCCAATGAATTTAGGCCTTGCTTCTTAGATCAATCGTTTATGGTTTCCCAAGACTGTTGCATGACTCCAGCTGTAGACCTAACGTGAAGTGCGAGTTTTCATAATGCAGCTCATTAATTGATCAGTGCCCCTGGGGTTAAGGAGACTGTTACGTGGTTTCGTGCTTCAAGGGTTTCGATTGATTCGAAAGACCCTTTTAGGTTTGGGAAAATTCTTGAGAAGGGGTCCCTTCTCAGGTATATCATGCCGTGAGTCAATCAGTGAGCACCATGTGTCTAGAATTCGAATTGCTGCAAAAAAGTTCAGTCGCGTCGATTCATCAATTTCTTCAGACCTTATAACGTTTAATTAAGCTTGAGTAGCTTTCTTTGTTGGTAGTAATTATTATAAGATATTCCATCAAATTTCTTCCAGGTTGGTGCTGTAGTGCTCGAACCTTCAACTTACAAATATTTGAAGGAGTACAAGGTCCGATTATCGGCCCGAGATCGTGAAGGATTTTGGAACCAGATACATTCCTTGAAAATGAAGACCAGTTGGACCAAGGCGAGAAAAATATTATACAAGAATTTTATGTTCGGAAAAATCGTAAATATATAGACTATATAAAAAACGAGATCGCAGCAAACAAAAACAAAAACAAAAAAAAGAAATGTTGGACAATGGCTGTAAATCTGATGTCTATAAGTTTTTTTCTCGCTTTCCTTTTTTATATACCCCGCTTTTACTTTACTCCTGTTTACCCCACTTACCAATACACAGTCCGGGATTTATTTTTTGGGCTATAAATTTAATGCTGTAATTTTTTACTTATACTCCTCTTTTTTTCCATATTAATTTCCTTTCGGTCTCGAGGGCCGTCGGTAAGAATTTCCTCAGACACGGTGGTCCGTTTCTCGCACCAAGTTCAGACTGTGTGCAGGTATATACGTATTGTACGGCTTGTCTAGCCAAAAGACTCATCGAGCGAGTATTAGGTAAACATCTTCACTCATCACAAAAACACCAGGAACAAATAAAACCACCACGAAGAAACCCCTAAAATTATGGAGTATAACAACGCGTATATTGATGATGGTGAAATGCAGCCAATAGAGGATGATCAGAGTTCTAGCAGCGGAAGTTCACTGCAGTATATGCACCATGATAATGGCGTTTCCGAGCTCGGCAATAGCACTGGGGCTCAACATCACCCTGTGGTTGATGAAGAGGAACTTTTGGCAGCTCAAGAAGCAGCAGATGCAGCCGTGGCACAACAGCAACAACACGGGACCCCTGGCGGTGTTTTCAACAATGTCGGACAGGGACTTGCGGGCAAAAACCGGGAAGTGATGATGCAGTACTGGCAAGAGACAATCAACTCGATCGAACACGACGACCATGATTTCAAGAATCATCAGTTACCGCTTGCGCGGATCAAGAAGGTGATGAAGACCGACGAAGATGTCCGTATGATCAGTGCGGAAGCGCCAATCTTATTCGCCAAAGGATGTGACGTTTTCATCACGGAACTCACAATGAGAGCTTGGATTCACGCGGAAGAAAACAAACGCCGGACGCTCCAGAAGTCTGATATCGCAGCTGCCTTGACGAAAAGTGATATGTTTGACTTTTTGATCGACGTGGTTCCCCGCGAGGAAGAAAAACCAAAAAAATCATACCCGCCACGTCACGACAACTTTGGTCAACATCCTGGACTGCTGCTGCTCCATATGCTCCACGGACTGCTGATGCAAATGCCCCACATGAACCGCCTTCCACAATCGCTGATCCCACACTTGGGTCAACCACCTCTGGCATCTGTACCGGGAAATTTACTGAACGTCCAGCGCCCGACAGGCCCGGTTCAGGCTCATCTGCACCAGGAACTTGAGGATCGCCCAGTATCACCCACACAGACATCCGTTCAGCAATCTTTACCTCATTCTATTTCCTCACAGCAGGCACAATCTTCAGAAATTCCACGTAACCAACAACAAGCACCGCAACAACAACAACAGCAAAAACAACAACAACAACAAATTCCATCATCCGTGGGTGCGGGGATTCCTCAGAACCATTTGCAAGGTGTAGGACAGAGTCACATCCCAAATGGAAATCAAACTTTCACTGGCGTTCATCCTCGAGATCATTCAGCGAGCCTTAAGGGTGATGAGTCAAAACAGGATTCATCACCTGTAGTTGGCGACTCTTCTAAGGTCGTTGATCCGCTGCAGAAACCTGCTGCAGCATATTACGATAATTTCACTTCTTACGAAAATAATTTTTGAGAAAAAACAGCAATAAATATAGTGATTTGGTGCAGCTGCAGAGATGATCTCATTGAGAAGTTGTGTGATCCAACGTTTTAAAGTTAGGACAATTCCCTAAAAGTTGCTTGGGTATCATTAATTCTAAGTGCTGAATTTGAGGCTTTGTTGTTTTAGAGAATCTTATCCGGAATAGGAATTGTTGTGTATGTCATGACTGGCACACACTGGAGTTCCATCAAGTAATTTTAAGATTGCTACTGTGGAGCCATAATTTACAGATCCCAATTGAGCAATATTCGGGTCTATGAGCTTATCTTTTTTTTGGAGACTCCGATAAAAGCTCGGATTTACTGGACTACTGGGAAAATACTCTAGTGATTCAAATATGTTGAAGGAAAATTGTCCCCGAAGAACATAATCAAAGCAGAAGTCCAGAGGAGAAGCGCAAAGATGGTTGGGAGAGTGAGGTTTTTTTGAGTGATCTTGATCGTGCACCGTTGCGGCCACAGCACAGCACAGCACAGCAACCTGCTTGCGAGAATCGTGCCTTGCGGGATATTGTGCAGGCCAGGATAGTGGCAATCGGATCTAGAGGTTAAATGATATAAGGGAATTTCATTTTCAAAAGACAAAAGTCAAAAATACTTCTCAGTCTCTCATGAATCAGAAGTGAACTTTCAGTGAATAAGTCCGAAAAAGACAGAGGTCCGGTGATGAAGTGAGAAGAAAAAAATATTTTCAAAAGGATACGCTCCGCTATCGGAAGGTTTCGGGTCTCACCCACGAGTGAGACTTGCGTGCAGAGAAGTGACCTTCCAATTGCCATATATACCTGCTCATTCTTTTCTCCTCATTTTATCTCGGAGAAAGCAATTTCTCACGATTGATGTTGGCTATATATAGAGGAGGGATTACACGCTTGACATCGCCCATTGCCACCCGCTCTTTTCCAAGAAATTTCTTCAGACAACCCCTTATAAGACAAACGAAAATGAATTTAATGACTATCTCCCAGCTGTTGGACGAAGCGTACAACAAACACAAAATCATCCCTGAAGTTGTTGATCAATTCGACACCCAAGGCTTGTTGACAATCGAGTATGGTGAAAAAGACCAGGTAACTTTGGGAAACACCTTGACAGTGGAGGGTACACAGGAGCCACCAAAGATTCAATTCACCCTTAACCTGCCCAACCAAGAGGCCGAGTTGCTGGTGAATGAAGACGATAGATTTTTGTTGGTGTTAACAGACCCGGATGCACCTTCGAATTCTGATCACAAGTGGTCGCAATACTGCCACTGGATTGTCACGGACTTGAAATTGAACTCGAACAATGCCAGTAGTGACGGCTCTTTATCCACGATGTTGGATTTTTCAAAGGCCAATGATCTTGTTTCCTACCAAGGGCCGGCCCCTCCAGAGAAGACAGGCAAGCACCGTTACGTGTTCTTGTTCTACAAGCAGGATCCACAGGCTTACTTTGTTGCGCCACCTGATAGACCTACTTGGGGTACTCAAGTGCCGGGCTCAGGTGTCAAGGAGTGGATCAAGAAGCACGGCGGCAAGAGCGAATTGCTTGCTGTGAACTTCTTCTACGCGCAAAACAAAGTTCAAGAATAAGCAACGGGATCACTGAAATCTTCTTGCTGCAGATTGTGTTCCAATCAAAAGCGCCAGTTGTCATAAATTTGAATAGGAAGTATACATATACGAATCCGTAGATTCCAAGCCACAAAATAATAAACTAAGGCTCACGGAGAGCTCATTGAGACCTCGCGGAACTGTAGTCTTTCGGGCTGACCACCAACCCTTTCCCCTTGGTGGCGCCTCTGTAGATAGTTTCGATAATATCGATCATTTCTTGCTTGTTGTCGATCAAAAAGTTCATCTTGTTGTTATTTCCCGTACCGAAATCACACATCATGTGCTTGTTCCGCCAAAAAAACATCACCGTGCATGGATCGTAGAGTTCATACATGTCGTTAAAATCAGCCACTCGGGTCGTATCACAGAGATATATGGCAGCAAAGTTTTTCACCTTCTCGGCAATGCCAAAAAGAATTTCATCCATGATCATACATGGAGTGTCTGCATCATCACCGAATCGTATGATGACAAGTCTTTCATCTTCAGAGAGGATGGCTTGATCAACATGCCATCCAGAGTTGAGATGGGGGAGAAAGATCGAGCTCATGTTTTTGAGAAAGTGGAGGTTGGCGACAAATGTGGGGGCGCACAGTGGGGGATGACGAAGAACGTGGGGGGCGTGTCACAGAAAGAGAAGGGAAAAAGAATGAGGAGAAAGAAAATTGGGGG